>JAQGBT010003197.1:0-20507 GCA_034698585.1 Disparrhopalites patrizii | reverse complement strand
GGTTCCTCTTTCTCTCTCTCTCTCTTTCTCTCCCTCTTTCTCTCTCCCTCCCTTCCTCTTTCTCTCTCTCGGCATCTCTCTTTCTTTTTTTCTCTTTCTCTTCGTTTCTAACTCTCTCTCTTTCACTTCGTCTCTCTCTTTTTCTCGCTCCTTCTCTTGGTCCCTCTCTCCTTTTCTCGCTCCTTCTCTTGGTCCCTCTCTCCTTTTCTCGCTCCTTCTCTTGGTCGCTCTCTCCTTTTCTCGCTCCGTCTTTCGGTTGCTGTATTATTCTTCTCGCTCTCTCTCTCTCTGTTTCTCTTCCTCTTACTTCTACTTTGCTTCTCTCTGTTTCTCTCTCTCTCTCTTTCTTTCTTATCTCAGTTTCCCTTCTACCTCTCTTTCTCCTCCCTTCTCCCTCTTTCTTTCTGTCTCTCTCTCTCTGTATCGCTTTTTCTTCCTTCCTCACCCTTTCTCTCTACTTTTTTCACCCTTTTTGTGTCTCTCTTCCTCCGTCTCTGTTGCTTTCCTATTCTCCGAGTTTGACACTTTTCTCTTCCCTTGTCTCTCCCTTCCTCTGTTTGTCAACACGGATGGCTGCCTTTATTTCTTTCCCTTCCGACTCCGTACAGTTATGCATGCACGCCTGCTGTCGTTCTCGCCATTAATGTTAGCCCATCCCTCAAGACACTGCAATGGAGAGCGAGACAGAGAGAGAGAGAGAGAGAGAGAGAGAGAACAAGAGCCTGCAGCCGGATATTGCTGTTATTATTAGTATCCCACAAACACTTAAAATAGAGACACTCGAAGCAATATGAGTGTGCTCTCCTCCCCCGCAATTAGGAGACATATGTAATATGTATATACATATGTATATGATGAACATTTGTATAGATATACCTGTAGTTACCTATATGGGCTATATAGGCTATGTCTGCCTGTACATACTCTCCACGATTTTGCCATTTATGACTCGAGTTTATACGTATGTACATACATGTTATACACACAAGTGTGCTGTATGTATGCGGTGGAATTATTTGTCCAACTAGATCTGTCTTAAGGCTGTGTTAGGAGCAAAGGAAAAGGGACAAAAGGGAAAGACGAAAATGAACCATATTATTTTGTTTAATTTGTAAAACATTTTCTACAAGTCTGCGACAATAAATTAAACCGGTTGGGAAACAGACCTAGGACATTTGTCATTTAGTTTCACATTTACAGATATGTCAATATTTTCCCTTGGATTAATTATTTGCGATTTCTCCATGTATTTTCGTAATCTTTAAAAAGCTTTTTCTTGATCCCCTTCTTTCCCGTTTCTCTTTCTCTGCCTTCTCTCTCTCTCTCTCTCCCTCTTCACAAATTTCCTTCACAACTAATCGCCAAGTATAAATATTTTTCCTGGCTACCTATACACTCTCATAATATTATCAAGGTAAAAGAAATTACAGTTACCGTATGTTTTTTCAACAAACGAGTGTGACTAACAATAAGTGTGAGTAACCGATGAGTGCACGATGATAGCCGAAAAGAGAGAAAAAAACTACGTATTGCTCATAAATCTTTTTTTTTCTCTTTCTCTCTCTCTCTCCACTCACCGATTAGTAAGGTTGTGGGACTACCTTACAGATTTTGCCTACCTTAAAAATAATGATAATAATCCTGTGATTACTCTTCCCCCTCACAAACAATACATTATCTCCTCATGAATTTGCCATTTTCACGCGGAAAACAAGGTTTTTGCTTAAAAACGTTAGGTGAATATTTTTTCCTTCCTCCCTAATATACATACATGTAGTTCCTCCTTGCTTATTAATGCTATAACAAGGAGTGAAAAAAGGGGCTCTTATAACAGTTTGCGTAAAGGGAATATATTTTTTTTTGTACTTGTACGTACATACATAACATGGGAGTAGCAAAAATTTGTTGAAGGAGCAGTGAATGAGTAATAAGTACGAGGGATTTTTTTTTTTTTAAATGAGAATAAAAATACAAGGGAAATAAGTGTAAATGAGACTGAGCATGGAGCAGTAGCTACATGTATTAAGTACGATGATTCACCTCACTTCAGAGACAAGACACGATGACAGCCAAGAAGATACAGATGGTGGCACACTTAATGCAGCGTGAGAGTACAGTTAAGTAAGATGATTATGATGACGCTCAGGCTTCCTCCCCACCCACCCCAAAAACTCTCTTGTTATTTCTTCGACTGTTCAAGTGAAGAGAGAGAGAGAGAGAGAGAGAGAGAGAGAGAGAGAAAGGAATTTTGACACGGGAGTACAAACATGAGAAAGAGAACAGGAAATTGAAAAACAAGACAGGCTCAATTCAGAAGCACCGAATCAAGACAGAGTAGTTCCGATATTACATACGTACATATACATATGTACAAAGGTACCTACAGGTCTGTATGTATGTATACTGGTGAGGTATGGGCAAAAACAAGGAAGAGAATAAGACAAAAGACACCCCAGAGGAAGAAAAAATGAGGAAGGAAAGGATGCAGAAACTACGAGGTACAAAATAGGGTGACAAAAAAAAAATTTGCAAAGACAAAGAAAGAAAACTGGAGACAAAAAGACGAACAGAAGAGAGAGAAAAGGACAACGGAAAACTAGAGAAAACAATTACCAAAGGAAAACCGGAGAAAAAATAGGAGGGAAAAAGGAGAGAGAAAATAATAAAGGACAACTGGAGAAAAAATACGAAGGAAAACGGAGAAAAACAAAGAATAACGGAAAACTGTAAGAAAAAGAAGAAGGGAAAATTGGCCCAAAAGAAAAAAGGAAAACTGGAGACAAAAGAAGAACGGAAAACTGGAGGGAAAAGAAGAACGGAAAACTGGAGGGAAAAGAGGAAAGGAAAACTGTAGGAAAAAGAAGTAAAGAAAACTGGAGAAAAGCATGAAAGAAAGGAAAACTGGAGAAAAGCATGAAAGAAAGGAAAACTGGAGGAAAAAGAAGAAAGGGAAACTGTAGGAAAAAGAGGAAAGGAAAACTGGAGGAAAATAGGAAAAACAAAACAAAAGTAGAGGAACAAGAAAGAGAGACGAGAGAGAGGAAAAGTGAGAGAGCAAAACGGAAAAGAAAAAAGATGGGTAAGGTTACAAAATGGAAGGCGGGAAGCAAAAGAAAAAAACGAGACAAGGGAACTGCCCAAACTTTGCACCAAAGAGCACCTCGCATTCCTATTGTAGACATTTTCCCCACCTTTTTTCCCCCTTCATGGCAAGTGGCAATAAAACAGTGTTGGCAAATTCATACCCAACTCTTCCACTACACATGTACGCTTTACAGGGATCTATAACGCCAAAAAAGACGGTTGAAATGTACAAGGCATTGGAATCACACTCACATGAAGAAGAAAAAACGTACATTTTTTCCCTTCCTTCAGGACAGCATGACAGGTGCACACTGCGTTTTTGTTCAACGTTCATTCCTTGCAATTCACACACACATATAGTGACGTCTTCCCCTTGCCTTTTCTTGAGATATATTACATTCCCGTTTAATACTTACATTTACTTCTAGAAGCACGGAACGATTCATCATCATAATTTTCTCTCTGTCTCCCTTGATTCACAACGTAGCCATTCTCCCCTTGAACTTTTTTCTTTCTTCTCTCTCTCTCTCTCTCCCTCTTCCATTTCCTCTCTTGCAAAAAAAAAATCCAGTGCTTTAGTTTCTTCCCTCTGTACTAGTGCATTCACACAATGTCCATACATATTCCCTTCTACATGCAAGAGCAGCCTTCTTTCTCCTTCTTTCCCTTTTCCTTAATGACTTATGAGAATATTACGTGAAGGGCAATCGTTACACATTCCTCGACAAGGGACAGCGCCTCTATATAAGCGTGGAGAAAGAGAGAGAGAGAGCGAGAGAGAGAGCATAAGAATTATGGGAAACCCTATCATGTATGGATTGTATTGTTTCACCAAGATGGGGAAAAAAATGTAAGGTTCACTGTCGAAATTCCATACTTTTTTTTTCAATCCGCAGTTGTATAAGTAAACGTATGGGGTTAAAAGAATCTCTTTCACACTTGGAGAGCAACGGAGGAGCTAGTGCCAACTTTTTAAAAAATTAGTTTGATGCTCGTCCTCTTCTCCTTCCTTTCTTGTCTTTTTGCTAATGACTCCGTCGTCAAAATGAGAAAAAAATATATTTACGCCCGTACGGAAGAGACAAAAAGGAGGAGGAGGAGGAGGGAGAGCGGTGAGACAGAGAGACGAGATGGGAGAAGAGAGAGAGATGTAAAACGGAGAGACACGCTATTAGCAACCCAGTCACACATTACCTACCCATGCGTAAGGAATAAAACAACAAAAAAACATTAGCCAAGTTTCATGCAAACAAATAGCTCTTGTCTCTCTCCATATTTCTCTTCTTCTGTATCTCCCTTCTCCTCTTTCTCTCTCTCTCTTCTCTGTTTTTCTCTCTCTCGCTTGCCTCTTTCTCTCTCTCTCTTCTCTCTCACTCTTTCTCTCTTTTTGCCTTCGTCCCTCGTTCCTAATTCTTGTCTCTCCCTCTCGCTCCGCAACAAAATGGCGACGACCCACACAGAATAAATAATACAGCCCAATTTTTTGTTCCTCCTCAACAAAAGACTTGAGGAGTATACATACATATACATATTTATACATACTCATAAGTAGGAGTCACCACAGACGTATCTCACACGTCCGTTTAAGGCGGCAATTATTGCATTAACACGTGAGCCGGTACCAAAATGGACTTTTTCTGGGATTAGCATTATCATTGATCCTCTTCAAACTGCCTTGGCCTCCGTCTCTCTCTCTGTCTATATTTTGCAACACCCTCCTCACTAAAAATGGTAAGTACATACATGGCAACAAATGGTTCAACGTTCAACAACGGCAAGAAAAAATCCCCCTTCAGTCAAAGGAAATGACTATAGGCAGAACGGGTTCACCTAGGCAATTTGTGAACTTGTGAGTGTGTGTGTGTGCTTTGGTATGTTCATCAAGACATGCATATGGCCGTGAGACCGTTGCAGCCCAAAAATAAAAACACGGCATGTTAGTCATTCCCTCTTTTGCAGGATGTCAGGTAGGAATAAATAGGCAAAAAAAGGAAAAATGGCTGTCGTGCCAAATAGGTAAAACCTCCTTCTCTCTCTCTCTCCCTTTTCTCTCTTCCTTTCTCTCTCTTTCTCTTTCCTTTTTCTCTCTCCCTTTCTCTTTCCTTTTTCTCTCTCCCTTTCTCTCCTTTCCATTCATTGCACTTTTTTCTCCTTCTCCCTCTCCTTCTCACTTTTCTCTCTCCCTGTCCTTTTTCGTCCTCTCCTTTCCCTTCTCTCGGTTGTAAAAAGCTCAGCATAATTTTTAGCCGAGTGGGCCGGCAAAATTGTAGTAAGACGCTTCAAAAGGAGTTATGCATATTATATTTAAGACCAATAACAACTTATATGAACTCTATATATACACCCATCTCCTTTCCCAAGACCGTTGCTCTGTATAGTAAAAATAAAAAATAATAAAAAAAAAAAAAAAAAAAGACCATGGAACCAGTAGAGTATGAACTTCACCCGCAGTCGTTTAGACTTTCGCAAAATGCACTTATGTACATCATTCCTCGCCATACATTCACACATGTATACCTAAATATGAACATAGTATAATCTTGGAACGCCAAAAAAAAAGACTTTCCTTTAAAATTAAAAATGTAAAATAGTAGAACTCTCTGTGGACTTGTACGTTACGACTTAACAACTCTGTACTACCCAGAATGGCCAGTCACTCTTTCAACCCTTCCATGCACTCTTTTTTTTTGGACACGGACTCCCGCGTACCAAAATCCCTCACATGCAAAGGAGTGTGAAAAATAGAAGGGAACAAAAAAATTCTTTGTACATTTATTATTAGTAATGCATGAAAGGAACAGGAACCATGGCATATGGCCCACTCTCCGTGTTCCTTGAACATGGAAAAATAGAAATTTTTTCGTCTTTCCTACTGTCAGAGGGAGAGAGAGAGAGAAGTGGACGGGATGTTTCGCCAGTAATTATACAGGGTGGATATTTTATCCCCAATAAAAAAAACTGCACTATAAAAAAAACAATAACGAGAAACAAAAGAATAGGGGAGGAAGATGGTCGTCATCACTGAAAAAAAAGAGTCCCTTGTGGAAATCTTCCAATTGACTGGAAATGTACTGTGTGGACGGACAAGTGAATTAACATTTCATATCAAGGGGGAACAATGGGAGAAAACAGGAATTTCTGCACCTCAGAAAAAAAAATGGTCTGTTGTGATGAACATTAAATAAAAAGGCCCTCATATAAAATATATATCCTTGTGTATGTAAAAGTAAATGCTGTAATTGAGACCCGTTTTTCTTCCATCAAAGAAGGGGAAAAAAAGGAGGCAAAGGGGGAAAAATGTATACAGATACACTTTGGACTTACTCACCCAGTCCGGGGCAGGTTTATCAGGGTTTTCGTTCAACCACTTTATATGTGTATGTATACATATTTATACAAATAACATTCGTTGCAAAGCCACAAGAAAAAAATATGTGTGCATGCAATCAGCTTCAAAAGTTACTGCCTCACCACTTGTTTTTCTCTCTCTCTTTCTTTCTTCCAAAGCATTAAGTCAAAACGTCAAGGGAAATCTATAACTTGTCCTGTTTGCTTCATTTCGAAAAGTAGTAGTAGTTGTTTCTTGTACGTTAAAACCTTTCCTTCTCCCATTGCAGAACACTTCTGGCCATTCTGTCTCTCCTTCTCTCTCTCGCTCTTGCTCACCGCTGTTTATACCGGTCCCAAAGCAGTCACCAACACCTTTTGGCCATCATCATTACTACGGCCATACTCATACCAATCTATTATCCCTATGGGAGAGGAGCAGCAACCAAAAAAAGTGCTTTTTTAACTAATCAATGCTGCAAGTAGTAATAAGTATTACTACTGCTCATTTTTTCCCCTTTAAGTATATACACATGTAACTGTGTACACCTTTTCCGACTATAAGTTATTGGAGAGGGATGTATTGACCGTTGGCCATTACGTACATCATCTTCTCTCTTAGGTAAGTATGTGAACATGTACAAAGTAGATGAAGATGCGTCCCAAGACAAGTTTTTTTTCCCCTTTATAATAATGGGCTCACATACAAAGAACCGTAGAGAGAGACTGTTTTTTTTTTTGCTCCGACTCATGATTTTGAACTTTGAGCGAGGGAGGATGGGGAAAGAGGAGGGAACGAAAGGGGAAAGCGAAATAAAGGGAGCAAGAGAGAGAAAAATGGAAATAAAGAGAGAAAAAGATATTGAAAAAGAGAAAAAGAAAGGAAGGGAAAGAGGGAACAAAAAGGAGAACTAAAGAGAGAAAAGGGCAAAGAAAGAGAAAAAAATATCGAAAAGGAGACAAAAAAAGGGAGGGAGAGATAGAGGAAATAGGAAATTGCACCTTATATATTTGTTCAGAATTCACGACTAGATTATGTCACTGGATTGGGCATGCCTCCGAGTAAAAAATTTGGTTCTAGTCTCTCTCTCTCTCTTTCTTTCTTTCTCTCTCTCATCTCCTCCTCTCGCCATCTCAAAAACTCTCCCTTGTAATCAAACACACTCCCAAAAAATTACAAAAAAAAGGAGAATACGACTGCCTTTTGTGCCGCCACACCACTCGTACATTCTTGGTGATAGGAAGGAGACATGCCATATAAGATCACATGTTATAACCCCATATATTACCCAGTGTATCAATGAAATTGGAGAGAGTTTCAAAGGGCTAAAAAATATGTTCTCTTCTGTATTCCTTTTTGACCAAAAGAATCCGGTGGTAGTTTGAGGTCCGTACTAAGAAAGGGAGAGAGACGGAGAGAGAGAAATGGAAATAAGACTAGTCCAATATTTTATGACGGTATTTTTTTTTCCTACATATAAATTATACAGTTTATTGAAGGAAGAACATGACTCTGAAGCCAAAGAAACCTTTCATTTGGAATATTGATAAAAAAAAGTCTTTTTACAGATAAATGTCAAGACTTTGAAGACAGCACGACTTCTCCTTCTTCTTTTTTTTTTTTGCCTTCCCTTCTTTTCAAACTGCAATGACTTATAGGTCACAGACGTGAGTCTGTTCGCAAGTACAGTATATTACTACTATAGTTCAACGAGGAAAAAAACGTGTAACAATATATACAGGGCGGAACTCACAATGTACTTCTATTACGACATACGACTACCCTTTTGCTGATCAAATGTAAAAAGTGTCAAGCCAGGAGGGAAGGAAAGAGCCCTGGAAGCCACCGAGCACGTTCCTTTCTTCCTTATGGCAAAGAATAGCAGAGAGTGCTATTTGACAAATCGTCTTATAATCATATTTTTATATAGACGTACTATAACTATCAATTGGATTTATATATGCGGATTCACATAACCCACACTTTTATGTACTGTTCTATAGGCCACTTTTATAGGGGAACTCAACCACATTTTTTGCCTTTCACATGTGCGTTTTCATAGAGGTTTTTTTTTTGTAATGCGTCTTATGTTAGCAGGAAGAGAGAGAGAGAGAGAGGAAGCATTCCATGGTGAAGGGAGGAAGATCGATAGTAAATTCAATTTACGGGCCATGTTGTTGTTACCATTTTACAATCTTCGACAAAATATTCCATCCTCCCCTTCCTCCTCATCTTTTTCAGTCTCCTCCCGCCGACTTTTCCTTCTCCGTCTCTTTTCAAAGTTCCATTTTTTCCTCATACATTTTCTTGAATTTCTTCCTCCCCCTTCCTCTTTCTCCTTTTTCTGTTGCTAATTTGCTTAAATTTCCCCTTGCCTTCTTGTAATTTTTTTCTTTATTCCTCTTTGAATTTCTTTTCTTAATTGTCCTCTTTGTGAGTCTCCTACATTTTTGCTTGTCTTTTTTGTTTTTGTCCTACTCCTTCTCTTTTCTCTATATCTGTTCTTCTTTTTCCTTCGTCTCTTTTACGCTCTTCGTTTTTCTTTGTCTCTTTCATCTGCTTCTCTCCCCGTATTTTCCATTTTATCTTTTTCCTTCTGTTTTCTTCTGCTCTTGGTCCATTTTTTCTTTCATTTTTTTTTTCTTGGTCTATTTTCAATTTCTTATCCTCCTCTGTTTTTCTTTCTTCTTCTCTTCTTGCCGTTTGTTTCCTTCTACTTTCTCTCATTTTCGCTTTTCTCCTTCAAATTTTTTGATTCTTCATTTTTTTGTCATTCACGTTTTCTCATTTTTCGCCTTATTCTCTTTTTCCCATTTTTCGTCTTATTCTCTTTTTCCCCTTTTGTCCTTTCTCTTTTTTTCTTCCCGCTCTTTTTTCTTCCCGCTCCATCTCTTTGTCAGTTTCTATTTTTTTGCTACTGATCTTTCTCTTTTTTTCTCTACTCACCCCATTCTCCGAATTCTTTTTTGACTTCTCTTTGTTCCTCCAATTCCCCTCTCTTCGTCTGCTTGAGCCTTCAAAATTTCCGATTTCTCCCCTTTCTTTGCCCAAAATCCCTTATATTCCTTTGTCTTCTCCCCTCGTTGTCTCCTCTCCTCCTCCTCTCTGCTTCCGCCTCCTCTCTCTCTCTCTTTGAGACCTACAGAAGACCGAACGCCCATCCGCCGCAAGAGCACCATACAAAAAGTCACTCAACTCCTACTAATGTAGGTGAATGCAAGCGCAAAAAATAAAAAGAATCCCAGTGTATTGTCAACATTTTCTCCAAAGCATTATCAACTCCTATAATACAGGATCTATAAAAAAAAAATGGTACACAACCAATTCCGCAGGCCGTTGAATAGTAAAAAGGAAAGAAGGAAAGAAGTTTACAAAAAATAGGAATCTTGCGCACAAAACGCGATTCGCTCTCTCTCTCTCTCTCTCTCTACTTTTTTTTTCGCCCTGCATGCAAGAACAAAACCACAAATTCTTTTTCTCGTACATATACATATGTATATACACATTACGTATGAATACATCCCATCTTTTTCTCTTGTTGTTGAAACTCAACTTTTATTCCCGAGGAGAAAATAAAAAAGACCGCCACGCAACGTAAGTATCGAAACCTCGTCGTTCTCTTAGTGGATTACTTATACCAGAAAAAAGATTAAGGGCAAGGTAAAAAAAAAAAAAAAATTACAAAAAAAACAACAACCAACACTGCTAGAGTATCTTCTCAAAAGTGTATAAAAAAAGGAGGAATACATAATCCGTTAAAAACGACGCATTATTCTTTATCTTCTTTTTTTTTTCTCCCCAATAATAACAATGAGACCGTCGTAGTAGTAGTACCACACATCGACTCACAAACTTGCTCCCCTGGCATTAGTTCTAAATGTATGGGGACAGGTATAAAAAGGCTTTAATGGCACTGACACTAAAAGCCTACTTACGCCTTTCAAACTCATTCCTCTCTGCTGCATATAATATTATTGATTTTTATTTTCAAACGCACGCCAAACCCCATTTCCTCCACTATCTCTGCGGAATTTCTTGGCTCGGCTTGTGGTAATAGGATAAAAGTTTAAAAAAAAAACTGCTTTGTTTTTTAGCATTTTCCTCATTCTTTTATTTTCCTGTACACAAAAAGGAATACGGAAATTGAGCCAAAAAACCTTTTTTACCATATCCTTTTTTTTTTGGTTACTATCCTCATCCGCATCACCCAACTATAGACGGAGGTACCGGCTTCACTGGGTGGATACGTAATAAATAACATAACATAGGAGAATACAGCCGCAAATGTAAAGTGTATACATCCCATTCGGATAACACTGTGCAGTTGGGAAATGAGCACTATAGCGGTCTTACACAAGTATACATACATTAATTGCACTATTTATGATTTTCAATTTCATTTATACACAACTTGACGCGGTCGTAATCGTGGAGATAAAAGTGAAATGATACATTAAGGGCAAACTCAAATGTAAAGGGTTAAAAACGTGGGAGTGGAAACATGCAGAGGCTTTTTTTTTCTCCGTCTCTCTTTTCCTTGTATCATTAATGAATAGTAATTCTCCGTCCTGACTCATATGTTGGATGATGTTGACAAGGTCACAGAGTGAGCGCGAGAGAAAGAGAGGGACAGGGAGGGAGGGGAAACATGATAAATAGAATTTTAAAGCGAGATACTGCTGAGGGCTAATACGAAGACAAAATGCAATGGTCAAAATATAAAGAGAGGAAAGGGAGAGGAAAGTGAGGCACCAAGAGAGAGAGAGAAATTGAGAGAAAGAGCGAACCAGAGGAGAATTAGGACAAACAGAGAAAGAGACGAAGAGAAATTAATCAGAGGAGAAAAGTGAGAGAGAGAGTTAGAGAAGAGAGAGAGAGAGAGAGAGAGAGAGTTAGAGAGAAGAGAGAGAGAGACGAAAGGAGAGAGAAAGAGAAGAGTGAGACGAAAGCAGAGAGAAAGAGAAGAGTGAGACGAAAGGAGAGAGAAAGAGAAGAGAGAGATGTTCCTACTCGTGCGTGGAAGTTAAGTCTGCGTGCGGTAATAATGTCAGCTTGATCAGAGCTATTAAAAACCCTCGGCTAATCACGGCCAAAGTCCTTTTAAGAGGAACAGAATTAAATTGAATCTGTTGACAACGAGCAAGGACCACGTGCATACACTGAAAGGGCGGAGGACCTCCAGCACGCTTCACAAATATGTAGCACACATCCATGGAAAAAAAATGCAGACAATAAGACACACCAGATCACAATAATAATAACGTTAAACAAGTGTTTATTGCTCCATGGTATGTCCAGCGAGAGAGACAGAGAGAGAGAAACAGAGAGCAAGAGAGAGAACGAGAGAGAGAGAGAAGACATTTCACCCCATCATTATTACAAGTTATTCATCACCATGAATATCTTGCAATTAGCATTGCCATAAAAGCCAAGTCGGCACTTTCGCCTCCTTGTAGTACAAGATAACGTACGCATACACTCAACGAAATCATACTATGCAAGTCCCATTAATTCTCTTAGTCAAAGCCTACAGAATGTATCTGGTGCTAAAACGGTCATTCACGGGGATAATTTGAACAGAATTTTGCCCCAAAGGGTCTGGTGCACCATTACATCAATATATGGATGAGCAGGGAGAATTACATGATACAAAAGTGCCAGGAAATTGGGGGTAATCTCCCCTTCTCCTTATTAGAAACCTAATTCCGTCCTAAATGAGGGAAAAATCACAGTGTGCAACAGAGTGACAGGGTGAGAGAGGGAGATTGAAGACGGAAAACAGGGGAAAGATAGAGATAGAGAGACGGAAAGGGAAAGGGGGAGAGATTCGGTGTGAGTGGGGGAAGGAGATGAAGCAAGAGAAATTGAGCGGGAAATGTGACAGCCGGAGGATACTGAGAAAGTGTGAGTGCCGAGGAGGGGTACAAAAAATGTATGGAACAAGGGAAGCCAACGCAACGGAGGAAGTGCGGGAGAGACGGGGGAGACCCGCCATTGATGGGTGCTTTCCAACATGGAGGAAACAGAGAGTGTGCGAGAGAGAGAGAGAGAGAGAGAGAGAGAGACGGAGAGACGCGAATACGTTTACTCATATACCGGAATTATTATTAACCGGCGCATTGAATGATGAAACATCAGAGAGAAATACACACACTCACCAGCCCAATGGACTGCCTTATCAGTTTCTGTCTCTTCCTATCTCTGTCGCTCTTAGTCATCTCTCTTTCCTTTTCACTCCTTCTCAAATTCTCTCTATTTTCCTCTGTCTCTCTCTCTCTTAGTCATCTCTCTTTCCTTTTCACTCCTTCTCAAATTCTCTCTATTTTCCTCTGTCTCTCTCTCTCCCAATCTCTCTTTATTTTCATATATTTCTCTCTCTCTCTCTCTCTCTCTCTTTATTTTCATTAATTTCTCTCACTCTCTCTTTATTTTCATATATTTCTCTCCCTCTCTCTGTTTTCATCTTTCTCTCTCTCTATTTTCATATATTTCTCCCGCTCTCTCTGTTTTCCCCTTTCTCTCTCTCTCTCTCTCTCTCCATTTACATATATTTCTCTCGCTCTCTCTCTGTTTTCATCTTTCTCTCTCTCTATTTTCATCTTTCTCTCTCTCTATTTTCATATATTTCTCTCGCTGTCTTTGTTTTCATCTTTCTCCCTCTCTATTTTCACCTTTCTCTCTCTCTCTTTCTCCCTCTCTATTTTCACCTTTCTCTCTCTCTCTTTCTCCCTCTCTATTTTCATTTCTCTCTCTTTCTCCCTATTTTCATCTTTTTTTTCTCTCTCTTTATCTCTCTATTTTCATGTTTTTCTCTCTCTCTTTATTTTCTATTTACATATTTTCCCTTTTCTCACCATTTGCCTCTTCGTCTCTCGTTCTCTGTATTCACTTCTTTTTCAATTTTCTCTGCTTTCTCCATAGTTTCCTGTTTTTCTCTCTCCTTCTCTCTACATTATCCTCTTTATCTATGTGCTACTCTATCTATTTCCATGTTTGTCTCTGAATTTCCCTCTTTACATACATTTTTCCCTTTTTGTCTCTCTTTCTCCCTGTACATATACGTATTTCTTTTTATCCTATCTTTCACTCTATATTTCTCCCTATATTTTTTGCTTCTCTCCTTCCCCTTCTCTCCCTCTCTCTCTCTCTAGATCTCCCTCGTCTTACCAACTCTCCCCTCCTCTGTCTTTCTTTTGCGGGCTTCCCAGGTTTCCCTGCCAATAGTTTCCCTTCCTTTCCGTCTCCATCCATCAATCTCGCTCTCTTTGCTCTCATTCTTCCTCTTGACGATGTGATGTGTGTGTCTGTTTGTGTGACTATGACGAGCTTACGCACCATTGGTGATGTGTAATTTAAAAGGAAATTGTAAATTTTGTACACTCTCTCCCACTTCTCCACTTACAACCACCTTAACACACACCATACTACGATCCTCCATTTACTACGATTCCCTTTTGGCAGAATGGGCTCAGAGAGTATCTTTCCCTTCCTCTCTCTCTCTCTCTCTCTCTCTCCCCCTCTCACTTTACTTTCTCGCAATCTACACGTATGTACATATTACGTATGTAGTCACTCACTCACTGACTCACTCACACAATTGCTCACAATGGCACAGGCAAATCATAAATAATTCTTTGCCAATGAATCATGCGTCCTCACGTATGGAAGAGATGGCTACTAAATAGTAGTAGTAGGCACAGTCCCAAAAATGTGATACCTATCCCTGTCCTTTTGTATAGTTTTACATTGGTATAACTGGCAATACATTCTTACTCTGTGTATATCTGTACAGATATTTCTATGCACTTACAGCCTCCTCCCACGTTACATATGTGACTTTTGCATTGACAATCCTCTCGCTCTCTCTCTCTCTCTCTCTTGATCCCAAAGCCCACAGTGACAGCATGTAATACCAATATGCTCATATAATATTCCCATAGTAAAAAAAAACATTCTATACGCCTTGTGTGCAATGAATGAGAGAGTAAAAAGTGTGAGAAGGAGCAGCAAATGTGTAAAAGTCCATGCACGTCTTTTTTCCTTTTTTTTTTTGCCTTTACGCACTGCATCGCATCGCCGGGATTCGATGCTTCTCGGCCCCAAAAAACACCACCGAACCCCTCCATAATAATTTCTCTAGTAGTAGTAGTAGTAGTAGTAGCATTGGGGGGGAAATGCAGTAGTAAAGGAAGGGAGCAGTCGACGAGGATCTCCGAAACGGATAAAGCCTCTCGGAACACAAGCCCCGGTTTGAAGAAAAAAAAACCTACCGGGGGATGTGGAAGAAAGGGAAAAAGAGAGGGATGGTGAGAGCCAGAGAGGGAGAAGGGGAGGGAGAGATTGTAATGGGGATAAAAAAGGGGAGAGGGGAAGATATTACTGGAGGATGCAGAGGGGGAGGGAGGGAGATAGGAAGAGAGAAAGAGAGGGGAGAGCAAAAGAGCAATAGGATACTCGAGTGATTATTATTCAAGATATACAAAAAAGGGAGACTTTCTCTGTCTCCCTCTTTTTCTCTCTCTCTCTCTATGCTCCATTTTTCCCTTCTCGCTACTTTAATATCTGCACTTGAACAACATTATTATTATTTAACAAATATTATCCCCTCCACGGTGGTCGCTGTAATCTCTCATCCTGGCTCCTTCTACCCTGCCTACAGTTTTAATGCATAAAAGTCATCAAACATACATGGGAAAGTGCAGGGCTGCAGTTTGCCTGTGCAGTAGAAGGATAGGAAGGAAAAAAGTTTGGATGAGAGTGAAACTTTGAAACTTTTCTCCCTGGAAATAAGAAGGGAAACAGAGAGAGAGAGAGAGTAGCAAAAGTCTGCGTGTGTAAATCTCATTCTTCAATTTTTACTTCTGGGAATTTTTTTCACTAGTTTGGAAGGGGAAAAAAATCCCGGTGTGGTGTTGCACAGTATCTGTTACTGAACCTGCTGTCAAAGGAGATACAAATGAAAGGGTTGTGTGTATTTTCTTTTCAATTTCCGTCTCGCTCCATGTGATTCTTTCTCCCTCTTTGCCTGCCTCTTTCTCACAATATTTATCTTTCACCTTTCTCTGCCCGTTTCCCTCCATTTTTCCCTTTTTGATTTTTTCCCTCCATTTTTCTCTTTTTGATTTTTCCCCTCCATTTTTCTCTTTCAGATTTTTTCCTTCCATGTCTCTCTCTCTCTCTCTCTCTCTCTCCACCTCTCTTTCGTTGTATTTCATCCTCTCTCTTGATCTATTGCCTTTACCCTCCTCCTCCGTCCCGAACTTACACCAACTACGACGTTTTTTGCTCAAATTTATCATATTCGAAAGGTGCTGCCAAGTCTTCTCTCTCTCTCTCTCTCTCTCTCATGCAAGCTTTGTATACAAAATAATTGCTCACACCAAAGGAAATGAAGATTCACATTAAAATGCAAATGCGTCCCCCTTCACTATATCATACCTAAAAGAATAAAAGACTTTTGAAAGAGAAACCCTTATTAACACACATAGTAAGACGAGAACAGCAAAGTCTCCCTCTCTTTTGACTCTTGACGGCATCTCATCGGTCATTTCAATTTTTTTTTCTCCCTCAAAAAATAAATAGCAACTTGGAATACGATATGTAATTAGAAGGTATACGTAATTATACTACTAAAATATATACTCTCACTCCCTCCTATTTTCAACTTTCACACTCATACCAACACGGCAAATGAAGTATGGAGAAAAAGGAGAGAGAGAGAGTGTGTGCGAGAGAAAGAGAGAGAGAGCGTTGGAATTTAAATTACTTATATAGAAAAGCCTTTGTTTTCCTCCACTGAACCCAGCAGACTTGAAATTCTTGCTGGTAACTGAATATACATAAAAAAAAATACATGGGCAGAGGCGGGGAGAAACAACTATCTGCAGGGAGAAGATAGTAACAGAGAGAGAAAGGAGGAGTGGAGGGAAATCTTGGAAAAACATTGGCATCATCATCATCATTACGATACCCAAATGTTCATGCTATAAATGAGCCTTAACTATACACAAGAGGAGACAGAGAGAGAGGAAGAAAAAGATTTGTTTGTGTGTATACACTCACACTTTTTGAACCCGCACATTGCCTGTCAAATATTTATTTACATTCCCTTGTCTCTTTCCATCAAAGTCTCTCTTATCTCTCTCCTAGATATGTTTTCCAATCACTCCCATATTCTCTTGACAAATCTCTCTATTTCTGCTTCTCTTTTTGGCTTTACTGTCTCTCCTTTCCTCTCTCCCTTTTTGTCTTCCCTTCTGAGATTCTCCATTTTCTATCTTCGCCTTTCTCCCTATCCCTCTGGGCTTTCTCTCCCATTCGATTGTCTCCATCAAAATCACGACTCCATACTATTTTTGTCTCTCTCTCTCTCTCTCTCTCTCTCTCTCTCTCTAATACAATTACCAGGGTCGTAACCCGTGAAAGGGCCCTGAGCCAAGACCCGAAGAGAGCACACTGTCCGAAAAAAAAAATTACAGTAGTAATACACCTACTATCTCCCCTTGGAAAAAAAAACATGACCAGGAGAAAAAAAAACTCCCCACTGCCTCGTTATCGACGTTAGTGAAAACATTAAGATTTGACTTCCCGGGCGTACTATTGGGGGGTGATAATGAAAAGTTCGTAAAAATTTATTTATAAAAATCCTAATTGCATCTGGTTATCTTCTCCCCAACCCTCTGGATTTACTTTTATACTCGTATATAAGTATGTATACACAATTACTTGTATCCTTCTGCCCTCTCCCTCTTTCCTTGCCCCTGACTCTCTCACTCTATCTCCCTTTATACACTGACCAAATCAACTGCCATTGGGGAAGCAAGAGAGGAATATCTAAGGACATTGGTTGAAGACGGAGAAAGAGAGAAGAAAGTGGAGGGAAAAAACGTCCCTTTATTTCTCCTCTCTTCAACATTGTGTAAATGGGTTGGATATTACATGAAAAAATAAAGGAAGGAATAAAGGTTCGAAGATAGAAAGAGCGAGAGAGAGAGAGAGAAGAGAGTTCCTTGTGTAGCTGTTGTTCCATTTTTATGAACCTTTTGTTTCCTTCCACTCCACACCAAAGACTTGGACACAATTCACCACAAAAACCAAGAAAAAAATGGAAAGAGAAGCAGAGTAAAAAAAAAAAAGCAAGAGAGAGAGAGAGAGAATAAAAAGCCTTTGGTGGTTACATGGAAATACATGGACTTGCTTGGTATAGTCTAAAAAAATTAAATCCAACATATTCTTTTTTCTCTCTTTTATCCTCCTTCCTATCCACGTTTCTAGCGTCCAAAGGATGAAAGGGTTGTGTGTGTGTCTGCAAGTGTCTGTGTACAGGGAAGCTTCTTCCTTTATTGCTTTTTTTCCCTCTCTCTCTCTCTCTCTCTCTCTCTTCCTCTAGCCAGTTCCTTGTGGCTACCATGTGTTTATTTTCAACCCGCCTTCAAGCCAGAACTTATATATACACTTGACTTGGGGAGACTGATTATATTAGAGGACCTTTCTATATTCATTGGGTATAGTGGATACTGGTGTACTTGTGTAGAGGTTTTTATAGGGGGAGGGGGTGATATTTATATAATACCTGTAGCGATTTACTGCCACCATCCCTCCTACCTGTTCCACTCTCCTTGAGCTACCATTTCTCTCCGGTACACTTGGGACTGGTACTGTGGCTACATATACATACATATATAAGTATATCTATATGTATACTACGTGTGTATATGTTTATAGTGTTAGTGTTTCTCTCTCTCTCCAAATTGTGTTCGTCCAAGCCCGGGAGAAGTACAGTGACCGAGAAATTTTTACCTACATCCTACATAAATCCTAATCTCGTTTCCTTCACACTCATCAGCGAGCACGGCAGGGAGAGACAGAGAGCGTGCTCGGGGGAAGAGCAGTAGCTCACAGAACGATTGGGAGGAGGATGGAACAGGGAAAAACGGAAAGAGGAAAGAGAGAACTAGAGAGATAGAGAGAGAAAGGGAGAAAGAGAGGGAACAAGGGAGAATTGAAGATAAAATGAGGGAGTAATAAAGAGAAAGGGAGAGAAATGGAGAAAAAATGAGAGAGAAATAGCAACCGAAATGTCGAAGGAGAGAAAAGAAGGACCATAATAATATTAAGTATTTTTTACGGAACAAAGATTATACCAAGAAAAAAAAAGTGTTCCACAAGCTGGTAAAAGACAAGAGCAAAGAAAAGAAGGAGTAAAAAAAAATCATGATGCTATCCTTCTTATTCTCCCTCCATCATCAGACACACTTGCTGCTTGTAAACGAAGAAAAAAGGATTTTTGGTACTGGAAAAAATCATACACAATAGATGTGTGTACTTGCAGGTACTTTTTTTTTTGCCTCCACCTTTTTTTCTTCTTTGTACTGGCCAATGCCACAGTTTCTACTAGAGAGCCATTCTTCTTCCCAAGTCACCATTTTGTACACTTTTCTCTCTCTCTCTCTGTCTCTCTCGCTATGCCTCTCTGTGCCCCGAAGACAAGTTGCTGAACTAATGATATGTGTACCCTTTTATTTCACACACTCACAAACACGGGGTGTACAAGCTGTAGTGTATAGAGGATGATGATGATGAACCAGTTCTCCATGCTTTTTCTTCTGGTTAAACATTTCTCTTCTTTCTACGACTAAAGTGTGTATAGTCAACACAACACAATCATGCGTTAAAGGATGTTATTTTTTATAACCTTTACTAACACACAATCTCCTTGTTCACGAGGTCGTTTATAATAGGAGAAAATCTGATTTTTTTTCAGGGAGCTTTACTCACTTATTCTCTCGTTAATTCTCCCAAGTCCCCATTTATTTTCTTGTAAAAAAATAAAATAAACAAGGAGAAGGTAGGAATTACGAGGGAGTTTTTCTCTTCATTTTTCTCTCTCTCTCCCTCTTTAAAAATCATGTAACTGTCTTATTTGCATTTCTTTTGTATGTTTTCAATTTCTCTCTCTCTCTCTCTCTCTCTCTTTCTGTCCTTTGTATTTACCTCTTAATATATTTTTTCTCATTGTATTTCTCTCTCTCTCTCTTTCTCTCTAGTTTTCTTCTCTCTCTTTCCCTTTATTTGTCTTCCCTCTATTTTCTCCCCTCTTGTCTCCCTGCACCTTTGTTTTTCAATAATAAAGTTACTGTCTCACCTTCTCTTATTTGATCAGTACCCTATACAGTAAAACCGTTGTTCAAAAGTGCAGTTCAAATTCCAAATCCAGCAAAAAAAAACTAGCATTTACTCCCCACAGCACCAATAATAATGACCATGCAGATGGCCCACCATGAATAATTGTACACATATACATATTTTTATTATTATAAAATTATAACCCACTTTTTCCATGCATTCCTCTCTCTCTCTCTCTCTCTCTTTCCCTGAACTCCTACTGTAGACAATTGCATTGAAGCCATTATGTTTTTTTCCCCTTGTAGTAACGTTAATTCCACTACGGCCACTACCCCCAACAGTTTTTGGCGCTCACACAGGCTCCTCTCTTCTATAGTAAAATGCTCCATTCTATGTGCATGTCTTGGTCGTGATGCTCCCTAGCTCTCCTTCAATTCCATCTCCTCCTGCTGTTGTCCATTAATCCCAATGTACCTTTAGTGGTAGTAAGTAGGAGTAAGTACACGATTTGGTGAAGTAAATGTCATTTATTTTTATTCCAAGTCCACTCCTATACATATCTAACACAGTACTTCCCGGTGTGTGTCCAAACTCAAGGGGTAAAATGTCGTGGATGGAGAGAAATAACAAGGGAAAAAATTCTAGTCGAGTGCTTGGCTAAATAAGCAGCTTTGGTGTATGCGAGCAGGTAAAAATCCATAATTTGGAATGTGAATGGTTAAATAAACACTAGTGAGAGGAAACTAACGAAAGAGAGAGAGAGAGAGAAAACATTACAAGCCGGGAAAGGGTTAGCCATAAAATATCTCTAAATCCAATTGACAATGTCAATGTCAATGCTATGGAACACATACCAACTTATTTTACAAGTAGTATTTACAATCAAAATACACGCTGTCTCCATTTTCTCCTCGTCTCTCTTTCTCTCTCTCTCTCTCTCTCTGTGTCTGTCTCTTTCTCTCTCTCTCTC
>JAQGBT010003196.1:0-20512 GCA_034698585.1 Disparrhopalites patrizii | reverse complement strand
AAAATAAAAAGGAGAGAGAGGGAAATAAAAAGGAAGAGAGACAGAGGAAAATAAAAAGGAGAGAGAGGGAAATAAAAAGGAAGAGAGACAGAGGAAAATAAAAAGGAGAGAGAGGGAAATAAAAGTGGAAGAGAGACGGAGGAAAATAAAAAGAAGAGAGAGGGAAATAAAAAGGAAGAGAGAGGGAAAAAAAGACAGAAATAAAAAGAAAGAGAGGGAGAAATAAAAATAAATAAAAATGAAGAGATAAACCACGAAGAAAGTGAAAGTAAGAAACAGAAAAAAGGGGAAGATAACCCGATGGCGGAAAACAAGAATTACATTAGAAAACAGAGAAGAAAGGGAAAAGCTAGGAAAACATAAAACAGAAAAGCCTGAAAATAGGAAAGAGGAATAGGAAAAAGGGAAATCACGGCGGGAAAAAGAGGTCCAAATAGGTACAAAAAGGGAAGAAAAAGTAAATTCATGCCCCAAAAAAGCGCGTAAAAATTTGAATACCAAACTATGGCCCAGAACAGCAGAGCGGAATCCTCTCAATAAAAAATGGATACAAGAAAGACCAAAATAAAAAATCAAAGGAAAACTAGGAGTAAAGACTGTCGAAATCAAAAACTTAAAAAGAAAAAAGTCAGGGCCCGAAAATAGGGAGAAAAGGGGGAAATATTGTAGTTAAAAAAGCAAACGGGAAGTAATAAAATAAAACGCAGACCAAATAAACTGAGCCTCACGGTCCACACAAGAAACAAGGGAGAGCCAGTGAATAGGACAAAGTCTGAAGAAAGTGATGGGAAAGTGCAGTTGCAATGGAAATGCACAAGAAGTAGAATGACACGGGGTCATCATAGAGAAGAGCAGAAAGAAAGAGAGAAAGGAAAATAGGAAGAGAGAGAGAGACAAGAGCGAGAGGATGCTTGACAGTAATTACAAAATGCTTATTAATGATAGTGGTGTTAAGCATCCACAAGTAAGCATAACATCTACCACTCCCATTACCGTCAATGTACTACTACTACAGGCCCGTCGTAGATGGAAGCCATTGTAGGACATGAGAGATGAATGATAGGCTTAGAGGCCGAAAGAACCCCTCGAATCCCATCTCTCTCTCTCTCTCTCTCTTGTCAGTCTCTCTCTCCATACAAAGGGGAAGTACATTGAACGTACATACGCAGTTACAATAGTATATATTCATACTATAGTACATAGTATAATACATAGTATAGTACATAATAAGTAATGCATTTGAAGTAATGCCTTAAGAAGTGAAAGACTAATGGAAGTCATTGTTTTTCCTCCTTCCTCTCATCTTGTAGTACGTCTCTAAAATTGTTTCGTCTCTTGTCTTTGTGTGTGTGTACAGGTTTATGTCAAGCGACGGCCCTCCTCACATTTGTGACTCAGATCGGGTCGGAATTCGAGGCGAACATGCCGTACAGTCATCACCAACAACGCCTGACGTCCTTCTACCGCTACAAATACGGCTACTCCTTCTACCTCTTCCTCCTCTCCT
This sequence comes from Disparrhopalites patrizii, assembly GCA_034698585.1. NCBI lineage: Eukaryota > Metazoa > Arthropoda > Collembola > Symphypleona > Sminthuridae > Disparrhopalites > Disparrhopalites patrizii. Next base: position 19,005 of record JAQGBT010003196.1, on the reverse strand, counting down.
TCTCCCTGAGTGAGTTGGCGGCACTCTTTGACATGGCGGCCTACTTCCGGAAATTCCCTCCCAGTCACTACGTGATCACCTTCCACCGGCAGGAGCCCTCACCCTTCATGGCCACGTCCACGACCTCTCCCCCAATGACGATGACCTTGCCCATGACCATGACCAACCACCATCATCTCCATCATACCAATAATCCCACAAATAATCATCATGGTCATCACTCCTACAACAATACGTTGAATCATGCTGGGGCAAATCATCACCATCTCCATCAGCACAATGGGGGCAGGGGGAATTTCCATACTCTCCCGGCAAATCATCACAATCATCATCATGGCCACCAATACCTCCACACTAATAATGGAGCCCATCCGGGCTCAAAGCAACAGATGAGTCCTAGTATGCAACAGCAGCAACAGCAACAACAACAGGAGCAACAATATCAACAGAATCAACTTCAACATCATCAACCGGATATTTGTGCGGCTCCTCCGGATTTCGGGTCGGAACATATTGATTTGACGAGGCATAGTTTGGAACATGGAATTACCTATGGGGTCATTGGGGGGAATGGGAATCATCATAATGGTGGGGGGATGTCCGGGGGCGCGGGCATGGTGGATGTGGGGCATCAGTGTGACCAGGCACTCATGCCCCCTCAGGCATACATTAGCCCCGAGGTGACCATCACCACCATTGAACGGACTAGTGCCTATGGCACAATCCGCAATAACCCCAAAATCCCCTCCACTGCCACCATGGAGAGCTTTGGCACCCTCAGGAAGGAGAATAATCTCTAAAAATCTCTGGATTAACGAGGTCAACAATAATTCAGAGGTGAAAGGAAAGGGTTAACAACCCCCATAAAATTCAGGTATGCACGTGAGGAAAAGAGATTTTTGAAAACGAAAAATCTACTACATGTCGACAGGCGAAAGGGATCTACAATGAATTGCGTCGGAAATTAGGAATCAATTTTTTTACCATTAGAATTGCATATTACCTATTAAGTTTCTAATGTTTAGAATAGTTACCCGTAGAATATTAAGTCTAACTTTAATTTTTTGTACTTTCCCCGCTAAAATATGGTGTATACCCACTAAAATTTTGTCTGATCAAAATCCCCTTCTGGAACATGGAGAAAGTTATGAAGCAAAATGTTTTACGCTTTAACGATTTAAAGCTGGAGGAGCTAGATCGTCACAAAATCTTTCATTTCCAATCATTATCCTGGAGATTGTTTTTTTAGCTATCAAAGGGAATAGTTGGATTTCTTGGAACTCGCAAATAACTACAAAAAACTGTTTTTGCTTAGGAAAATAACTTTTCCAAATATTTAGGAATCTTGTGACCAATTACATCTTTTATCATTCCGTACAAAAAGAAACACTCGTAGAAATGGAATAACAAAAACAAACAAATGTTTATATCTTGGCGGAGCATCTTGTGTTGAAGAAGGGAAAGCCCGGGAAATGTGAGATGAGCAATTTCCCTTTGTTTTTCTCTTCTCTTTTACAAAAAAAAAACAAAACAAAAGAGCTATAGTCGTTCCAAAATATCCTGGTTGTGTACACACTCTCATTATTTATCTCCATTCCATCGTACATCTAACTCCGAAAACATGGTGCAAGCACGCCTAGAACAATACATTTTTTCACATTCGAATAAATAAGAGACAACATGAAGAGGCATCAGGTTGGCTTTATGTTCTCTGTCATTATTATGCAAAAAAAAAGAACAGGAGGATACGTATACACAAAAAAGGGAAATTGATTGGGAGAAAGTCAATGGAGGAAGAGTGAAAGGAGATTTCGAAACAAAACATTCTTAAAAAAAATAAACCGAAAACACAAGAACTCAGTCGTTAGGAAGAGAAAGTAACCATTGCAAGAGGTTTCGATAAGGAATTAAATTCCAGTACTGACATTCCAAAAAAATCTTGACAAAAAATACACCTGGAAAAAGCTGTGAAATTTGAGTCTGTCAACGAGAAAAGCGCAAAGAGCCATAGCAAAAAACAAAAGAACATACACTGGGTAACTAATAACAACGAAATTGGATGAAATTTTCGTAACAGGAGCAAACGTAAACAAAGGGATGTAAAGATAATAACAAAAGGTCTAGCAAATTATGCGAACATGATCTCGGAATTATTTGTTTCCTTCAAAAATCATTATTGATCTCATTTCCCTTTCCCTCTGTTGAATAAAGAAGAAAGCATATGGTAATTGTAGTTAAAATACAAACTAAGATAACGCCCTTTAATCACACCAGACAAAGCACACAAGATAAGCACAAATAGCAAAAGTGGAGAAAGCATGGAAAAATTATAGGAAGAGCAGGGAAAGCATAAAAATGCTATGGTGAAAGCGTGAGAAATGCTCAATAGAGCATCTAAAATGCAAGGAAACCAAGTGAGAAGGCAACAGGGAAAATCATTACCCAACACAAATCCTAGGCAATTCCCAGGACCAACAAAAGAAATGGACGTTGGTAATAGGAAAAAATTCTTCGAATAGAAACCAAGGCGTCAATTGCCAGGAGAAAGCAAAGTAAACATGATGAAGAAAAAAAACATAAAAATCAGACCCGTAAAAATGCGTTTCCCTGGAAAAAGCAAGTGCATATCCAGGCTGCTCTCATCCTCAGTGGGAGGAGTACATGGAGAAAGTGGAGAAAGTCCTGGAAAGAAAAAGGTTTTTGAATCTATATGTGATGGAGAAAATGTCTCCCAATAATATTTGTGTGTATCTGTGTGAATATAAAAATAAAATTGTATGTACACACACAGTCCCAGTTTTTACTCAAAGTCTCTCAAGACCTAAGAGAGAGGAAGAAAATCCATTTTCACTTCTTGTTACTGGAGATGAACAACGAAATTGTAGTAATAGTAATAATAATAAAATCATCTACATATATGTTTTTTATATACTAGGAGAAAAAAAAGGATGAATGACTGACTCTATTTTTTTCTGTATTCATCCCCTACCTTTCCCCCTTTCTGATATATTCCCCAGATATACTGTGTTTTTGGACGGAGGGAAAAGTAGAATTTTTTGTTCTCCGATTCTTTGTTGTAAGAGTGAGAGAGAGAGTCTATGTAAAATAAAAGCCTTTGCTTGTACGTGGACTATCTCTTTCACTCCCTCCATTTCCCCATGTCCTATACGTGACCCGTCAAATGTGTACGATTGCGGATATTTTTTGCTCCTTTCACTCTCACTACAGCTCCGATCTGCTCCTCCATCTCGGCCGTACTTTCTCTTCTCCCTTTCCCCTTCCACTCTGCTCTTGTCATTCAATGGCAATTGCTTGAATATTTTTTTATTCTTCCCTCACTCTCTCCCACCAATTCTCGTATTCTTATAGAGTCCCTTCTTTTCCTTACTTTGTCTACGCCATCCTCTCTTTGTCTCTTTCAATGTACCCTTGGGTGTCTTTGCTGATCCATTTTCCTTCCTTCCAACCCTTTCTCTCTCTCTCTGGTTCTCTATCTGCAAAATGGAATGCTTCTCCTAGCTGAATTGCAAAAAAAAGGAAAAAAATCCGCAAGGGTTTCCCCATGTTTTCCTTCCTTCTCCACTTCTGTCCAAGTCATGTCTTTAGCCGGTGGGGAGAAATTGTCAGGAATCTTGTGCAAGAGGGAAAAAGTGACTTTAGGCGATAGAGAGGGAAATGAGGGAGGACTGGGAAGACAAATCAGGTCTGGGAGAAAGTAAAAATGTTGGACGGGGATGGATTGCGGTACCGTGGAAAGCAAATCATTCTACTCCAAGTACAGGTGAAAGCACAAAAACAAAATTGGGCGGCCATTTCAAGGAAAAGGAAAGGAATTTTTCCTTCGTTTTTTTTTAAAATGAAATCGCAGGAATTGGACGACGGGAAGATTAAATGGAACCTAATACTGGGAAATGATGGATTTGGTACGCATATTTATTGAGGGACTTGTAACTGTAAGAGAGAATGGAAAGTGAGTGGGCCAATTGATAGCACATATTACAAAGAAAATCAGGAAATGCGTAAGACAGTAGGAGAAAGCAGGACATTGAATCTATAAGAGAGGAGAACGTTAGAAAACAGACGAGAGAAAGCAGAATGAGAGAGATTGAGTTCTAGCATGAAAAGGAAGAAAGTTGACCAAATAGCAACCGAGAAAAGGGAGAAACTTACAAAAATTTAACGGGGAAAAACAGAATAAAAGGAGAAAATCAATGGATCTGGAACATCCAGATGGAACGGACTAGGAATTATAAGCGAATAGGAATATTAGGCGATAACGTACAGTAGAAGAGAGAAAAATAACTCGGGAAAGGACAAGGAAAGAATAGACACAAGAACAACTTAGAAAGAAAATCACCAAGAAAAAAGAGAAAGTTGACATACAAACAACAAGAACAAAAGAGAATCAGAGAAATAGAACGAAAGGAAAAGGAACGAGAGAACAATAACAAGGAGATAAGAGAGAACGTTGACAATTGATAGACAGAAAGTACAAGGGAAAAAATATCAGGAGGAGAATAGTAAATTAGAGAGAAAAGGATTACGGAAAAAAGGAGAAAAATAAAAATGAAAAAATAAAGAAAAAGAACGAGGAAAACAAAGAGAAAAGAACAAGGGCAAAATAGAGAAAAACAACGAGGAAAACAGGAAAATAGCAAGGAAAACAGACCAGTGAAAAGACAAGCTAGAGGGGAAAAGAACAAGAAAAAAGAGAAAGTCAGAGGACAAAAAACAAGAAAACAAGAGAAAGTCAGATGATAAAAATCATGAAAAAACAAAACAAGAGAAAGTCAGAGGATAAAAAAACAAGAAAAAATAGAAAGTCAGAGGATAAAAAAACAAGAAAAAAGAGAAAGTTAGACGGAGAAAAACAGGAAAAAGTGAAAGTCAGGGCAAAAAAAGTATGTCAGACAGCATGAAAATGAAAGTAAAAAATCTCGGTCAACAAGACCTCAGAGGAACCGAGAAGAAAGTAAACATTCACAAAAAAAGCAAGGAGACAGGTTGAAGGAATACTACTAAAGACGAAGAAAGCCCAGAAGATGGAAAGAAAATTTCCCCCCAACTTCCAATATATTTTACATTGTCTAATCGATTTCCAGTGAGCTACATACATACGAAGGCCCTGAAGTAGTGGAACACGTGTATGTATGTGTCAACCCTTTCCTCTCCCTCCTGTCGTGATTGTTGCTGTGGTGGTGGTGGCAGAGATGAAATTCTTGTCACGACAAAGAGTTCCCCGATAACCGAATAATTTCCCCCACTGCACCAAGAAAAGCCACATACACAACCGGTGTCCTTATTTTTTCCCCTTATGAATAATTTTGTTTTTCTCTCCAAAGGGCAGACACCTTTCCCCGAATGAATCTATACTCAAGGATGACGTGTGGGAGTTTATATATCAAAATAACCAGGGAATATTCCATAGTTATAAGTATTAAAGGGGAAAGGAGGCATTTTTTATATCTGAAATAGACATTACATACATATTTTACACGGTACATTTACGGATATATCTATAACAGAACTTTTCTCAGAAATAGATATGCTTGGAGAAAGTATATAGGTATTTTTTCTGTAATAAGACATTTCTATTCTGTCGCTCACAATCATCCGGCTTGATTTTTTTTTCAGAATTTCCTGACGTATTTTCCTATTACGCAATCTCCTCCGGGCTTTTATAATGCATTTTGCAATCCATATTTTTCCATTTCATTCCTTTGTCAAATTTTTTTTTATGAAGGAAAAAAATACATTTTACTTGGTGAAAGCTTCTGATTCACACAAGGAGGAAGTTGGTTAAGGTAAAAAAAATAAGCAAAGGGCTTCTTTCTCACTTTCCCCTACAACGATGGAGTAAATCTTTTTTTTGTACACTTGCCAAAATTGCAGTATACATAGATTTATTAGTAGTGGTTTAAGTCGTACAAAAATGTGAGGATAAACTCCGTAAAGGATTATCTTCCTGGGAATATCTATACAATTGGCCAGGAAGTATAGCACCGAAAATGTACACAATGGGAAATACAAAATATAATTGGAGAAAAGGAATATTTTTTCCAATCTGTCGCTCCCAGCAAAAGGAAGTAACAGGAATAAATAAATAATTCATAATTAATTATTAAACGTTCAGTTTCATCCAATAGAAAAGAACCAGAATTTTGCGTACCAAAAAATTCCAGCTGTAAATGAATTATCAATTTATACACATTGTACATAATAAAGTGAATTCTTAGTCACCTTTTTACATTTTTTAGCCTAAAGTATTCTTTTTCTTATGGGAAATTTTATCTACATGTACTTACTATATCGATACATATATCTACATATATACGTACATACATAGACACCTATATATACATATATATTCAGAAAAACTTATACATATAATAATGAATGACTGTAATGACAATGTATGATGCTCTTGTTGTGTATTAATATTTGTATTATGAACTACATTGCTACATATAGAAATAATTATTACATGAAGAATTATGTTTATTGAAGATAAACAAATACGTACAGAAGTGTGAGAAAAATGAATTTTTGATAATTAATTTCTAAAGCCATTTCAAAAATTAATTTGATGAATTTTCCAAGACGAGTCAGCCACATTTTGGGGGAGAAAGATACTTTGACACAAATGTATGTCAATGAATTTATTCATGGAAAATTCAACTGATATTACAGCACATAATATTCTAAAAGCTAAAAACAAGCTTATTTAGAAAACAAAAATTAATCTTAGCAATTTCTTTGAACAAACGCAATTTTTAAACCGGATTTATTTTATAATTCATTCTTTGTGTTTAAAATTACAGCTGTTAAATAGAAAAATGTATATCTCCTATATATGAGGCCAACTCCGTCTGCCAGATTATTGGTATACATTTCTATTTAAAATTTACACCGCAAAAAGAATTAAAAAATGTTGGAAAAAAAATCTATATTAACACTAAAAACAATTCCGTTAAAAAGCATTTATTTTTAATTATAATCATTGTAATATAAATTGTAAAGAAAAATGATATAAAACTTGTACCAGCAAGAGAAATATGGAGTAAATTATATTATATATGCGTATACACACAATATTTTATGTCTATTATCATGCAAGGTGTGTGGAAGATATTGTAAATAATTCTAAAAAAAAGCATACATATTTGGTGTACTATTCTCAAGTTGCTTCGTATTACACTTTGTAAATGTTAACTATTCAAACAGTATTTGTGAAATGTCAAAGACAAAAAAAATATTCCCACTATTCCCCATTCAAGTATTGCTTCAGTCACAAATTTTATTGTCAACAATTCTATTACAAAAAAAAACGTAGATATATGTAGTACTATTAATAGCATTATATACTAATATTTTACTGAGAGAATGTATTTCTGTGAAAGAGAGAAAGAATGTGTGGAATAAAAATTGGATTTTGTAAAAAAAAAAAAACAGAAAAAGAGAAGCATATATAAGACGAAAAAATGTCGTACATAAATAAATAACTGACGGCTTAAATTGTCATGTGCGTGCGTGTGAGAGGGAAAGGGAGAGAATAATAGATAAAAATTGGGAAGAGCACTGGTGAGGCATTTTTATGTTATCTCCATCATCAAATGCCTTGGACGCATTCAGCCATTCCTTCTTCTCCGTCCAATTTTCACCACACACACAACACACACCAAGAACAAAATTTGAAAGGGAATGGTATTTTTCTCTCCCTCTTCTCTCCACCACAAAATGATTTTTCTCTGTCAGTGTCCCCCCGCAGTTATTCTCTGGTCAAACCCCGAAGAGAGAGAGAGAGAGAGAGAAAGAGAAGGAAACGGTCGACAAGACTGAGCAATGGATTGAAGGACGGACGGAAGAGGGATACACGAAAAGAGGTGGAGAAATTGAGGAAATAATACCACAAAGTGGAAGACTTGAGTAAATACACGAAGCAAAAAGGGAGGAAGAACAGAAGAAAAATAGAGGAGAATTTCATGGAGAATGGAAGGGTTGAGCAGAGAATGGAATTGAGAAAGAAAAATAATCCCAGAGAAAGACAGGCCAAATCGAAAACTGACAAAGGGGATCCAAAAGAAAGTAGAATGGATGGAGGAAGAGACAAGGCAAGAATCCACAAACTGATCGAGCACAGAACAGAGAATGTAAAATAAAGAAGAGAATACTGAAAAGGGGACTAATTGTGAAAGTACGCCAAGAGATAAAAAAAGAAAGCAAAAGGGAGAAGAGAAATCGAAAGAGAAAACACAGACAGAAAAATGACCTAGAAGATGAAATAGAGAACGAGAGGAGAGAAAATGAGGGTAATTCCAGGGCAAATGCTACGGAAGAGACTTCACGAAAGTTTATCCAAAAGCGAAAGAGGAGAGATAGTATTCAGGGGTGACATAGGAAAAATCTAAAGAGAGGCAGATAGAGTAGAAACAATGAGAAACATGAGGAAGGGGGACAGAAGGAAAAATCATAAAGATACAAGAGAAGGACAGGGAGAGAGGATAGAGATAAAAATTAGACATATGAAAAAGTGAAAGCGAAGAGAAAAATTCAAAACATGCACTCGGAAGCGAGAGAGAAAAACAAACATTTTGAAGACATTCAAGAGAAAGCGAGATAAAAGTAAAAATGTAAGACATATATGAGAAAGCGAAGGAAATATGGAAGATAAAAATCAAAGACATAGAGGAGAAAGCAAAAGACAGAAAAAGAATTATTCGGAATACAGAGAGAAATCGAAGACATACAGGGGAAAGCAAGATAAAAAAAGAGAATGAAGAGATAAATCCACAAGATGTAGCAGAAATCAAGAGAGAGAAAGTTAATAGAGCGATAAATCCAAGAGGTATAGGAGAAAGCAAGAGATAAAGAGAATATATAGATTAATCCAAGAGTTATAGGAGAATTCAAGTGATAAAAAAAATAGAGAGATAAATCCAAGAGCTATAGGAGAATGCAAGTGATAGAAAAAAATGGAGAGATAAATCCAAGAGATACAGAAGTTAGCCAGAGAGATAAGGAGAATAGAGAGATAAATCCAAGAGATATAGAAGACATCCAGAGAGATAAAGAGAATAGCGAGATAAATCCAAAAGTTATAGGAGAAAGCAAGAGGAAGAGAGAGAGAATAGCGACTTAAATCCAAGAGATATAGAAAACAGTCAGAGGGATAGAGAATAACGAGATAAATCCAAGAGTTATAGGAGAAAGCTAGAAATGTAAGGAGGACAGAGAGATAAATTCAACATTTACTGGAGAAAGCAAGACGAAGAGAGAGAGAGAATAGAGAGATAAATCCAAGAGATATAGAAGACAGCTATATAGATAAAGAGAACAGAGAGATAAATTTAAGAGTTATAGGAGAAAGCAAGAGGAAGAAAAAGAGAATAGAGAGATAAATCCAAGAGATATAGGAGAAAGCACGAGAGAAAGAGGATACAGAAAGAAATCAAATACATAGGAGAAAGCACGAGAGAAAGAGGATACAGAAAGAAATCAAATACATAGGAGAAAACAGAGGAGATGAGAGAGAAAATTAAAAGCCATGTAGGAAAAAACGAGAGTGAAAGTAGGAAAATCCAGAGAAAAATACGAAAGCAAGGGAAAGTATGTGTGAGGAGGACAAGAGAAAAACGTGATAAACGACGAGACAACAAGTACGGATGGAATGCGAGTGAGAAAGTGAGAGGATAGTCGGGAGAAAGTGAGAGACAGGACAAGTGTGTGAGGTTGTTACAATGACCAAAGACCATCACGGGAGGAGTGCCAGAGGAAAAGCATGGGCTGGAATACGAAACGAATGAGGGAGAAAGTAGAAACATGGATACAAAGGACGGAATTCCCCTGCCCCCACCAAATCCTGTACTCCCCACAGCCCCAACCACGACGACTGGCAGAGGAGGAGGAGGGGAATTCTCTCCCCGAAAAAAATGTGATGAACTTGGACGATACTATGTGATTGGGGGGAAAAACTTTTATTTATATATTTTTTTCCTTGTATCCTTTCCCCTCGTTGATCTTTTCTCGACCTTCAACATTTCCCTTTTCTGAACGTTTGAATTCCAACGTTGACCATGAGGCAATTTGGTTTTGTCCGGAGGATGGAATTCTTCATGTAACTACCGTACACTCTGGTTTTATTGAGTATTTATTATTCATTCATGTCTTTTCCCTTACACTCTTTCTCTTCCATCTTTGTCCCTTTGTCACACGTTTCTTTAAAAAAAACAAAACCAATTTTTGTTGAGATGGAAATCCTACCAGGATTTAATGGGTACAAAAGCCCTTTTGTCTCTTTCGGACAATACGTGGGGGAATACATACGACAAACGCATTCCTGGGGATCTCCACACACATTTACCAATCGTGATTTGAATGCTTTCAAATGCCACGAGTTTTATTTTAGGAGAAATACCAACATTTAAATTACAAAAACAAACGAATTACCCCAAAAATCAATTCACTCCAAACATTCCAGTTTTTTTGTACATAAATAACAGAATTTTCAATAATTAAGTGATTTTGGTTGTAGTTGTCCTTGATTTTTTCATTGCCATATTTCATATAAAAAATTACGTAAAATAAATCCACCAAATTTCAAATTTTTGCCAACAACTACGAATAATTTTTAATTTAATTTTTAAGTTGAATTTACAAGAAAATATTCTCTGGCGTCATCTGCTTTCAAAAAAAAAAATCGGAATTCGCAAGTCGAAAGTGTGAAATTTCCATATTTGAGAAATCGTGTCCAAGTTTTTTCCCCATATAAATACGTATACAGTAAGTAAGTGCATATTAACAAATGCATATAGGTAATCACTAATGCCTTATTAATATGAAGAACGACTCCACCGTAAAATATCTTTCTTCACAAAAATAAAAAAAATATGGAGGAAAGAAGAAAGTTTTTCATGGAAAAAATTAATAGATAAGTTGATCAAAAGTTCATGAAATCCGAGAGATTTTTGTTTTTTGCAAAATGTCTTTCATGTTTTGCAAATGAGGAATTAATATGCAGGAGAAAGGATTGTGTGGGAATTAGAATAACAATGACTTTCTAAGAATCCTCACGCTTTGTACAACTTGACCACCTTCCCATTCCCTTGTGGTGGAAGGAGAATTAATGGAAATGGGAAGAAATGGAGCAGAAAAGGTGAAAATTCTATTGTCTTAATTCAAAGTATATGCCTGTCTATTGGGTTGAAAATTTCTACATGACAATCATCATGTCTTATGCCAGGGGAAGGTAGGGAATTAATGTTATGTCTTTTTCCATTCCACTCCGGGAGAGAGAAAAATCCTAAATGTGGGCCAAAGAAAAAAAGATTCGTTAAAAACAAGAAGAAAGAAAAAAATTCATCTCCCGTATAAATCTCTTTTTTTCCCCCTTCTAACCACCATTTCTTCTTTTGTTTCCCGAAGTACAAATTTCTGCTAACATCTCCGATTTTCTTTTCCAGGGAGTTTTGCAAGTAGAAAAAAAAATTTCTTCACACATGGTTAAACTAAACTTCTTTTTCCCTTGCTCGTAAAAAAAAAACTTTTTTCATAATCACTCCCCAACTTTCTCCTTCTCGCCTCCTCAAATCTTCCTTGGTTGTATATGATGTGTTAATTGGAGAATATTAGTTCAATTACTGAATACGCGCGTTCCTAAAACTTTTTTTCTCTCTCTCTCCCGCTTTCCCCTACAAATAGCGGGAGGATATGATTTTATAGACTGTCTGCTCTTTTTTAAGTGCTATTCCTATCACAGTTCTCCGAAGTACCTCTGTCCTTAAAGGACACACCGTACGGGGAAACCAGGCAAACTCATACTCACTTCTCAGGGAAATATCTTACCATGTAGTGAGCTTCCTATATTGCAACAAAAGTTATTTTCGAGATGGATTTTTAAGGAAGCAACGGAAAATATTATATCGGAGTTGCAAGGGCTAAAGGGAACTCAATTCCCCAATAATAAAAGGAGAGCAAAGTTAAGAACAATTCTTAAGAAATATTCGAGAAGGTTTCTCAGCTCCTTTTTCCAATCTTACAGTTAACAAGGACATATAAGGCAAATAGCTGGAGGCACAAACTATTGCAGGTGATGGTGTAATCGGGAAGCTAACAGGCAATCAAAATATGACGCAGGTAAGTGTAAACAAACGGAATAAACACGAAAAGTGTAATACATAATAGGTGTAAACAAGAAAAAGGGGAAACAGCAAAAGAGAAAGAAGAAAGCAACGGAAAGTGAAAAAAGGAGGAAATGAAAACAACAAAATGCGAAAGCAAAAACAGAAAAATGGGTATGAGAAAACGAAAGGGAAAACAGAAAAATGAATATGAGAAAACCAAAGAGAAAACAGAAAAATGCACATGAGAAAACGAAACATACAACAAAAAAATGCATATGAGAAAACAGAATAAATAGACAAAGCAAATGACGAAGCACAAAAATGTCATAAATCTCCAAAAATAAAACAAGCCGACTATCTCCAAATGGAGAAAAAATTAGAAAGCATTAGGAAAAATTAAATGAAGTCAAAAAAGTAAGGAAGCGGAAGGAAAATCAAATCCTCTATAAAAATCAAAGTAGCCCTGATAAATAAACAGAACACAAAGAATCTAAAGAAGAAAAAATAAATTTCAAGGAAAGACCAGATAAAAATGCAAGAAACCAGGAGGAATGATAAAAAAGATATAAAAATCAGAAGGTAGCTGGCATTAAACAAACAGAGGAAAAAAGAGATCGTAGAAAAATGTTGGGAATTATAATGCCAGAATAAGTACAAGAATGTAACCAAAAATTACTGAAAAGAGTAAAAGCTGAAACAAAGTAATCATAATAGCTAACAATAAGAAAAACATATCGGAAATATGTATACTACAGCAAAATGTATAATCAGAATCAGTAAAAAGGAGAAACGTATAGCAAAACCTAACAATGAGAAGAAGAGATGAAGATATCTAAATCCCAGAAAAGGATCAGAAAGAAAGGACCAGAAAGGTCAAAGAACCCATTCTTCGCGAAGAAAGAATAGAAAAAAAATAAAGGGACAGAAATAGAAAAAAGTCATTGGTACAGAAAGAGAAAATACCGGAAGAAGTATTTGAGATGAGAAGAGGGAAAGTTGTTAAAATGAGTAAAAGCAGTGAAAAGTATGAGAAAGCGAATATAATACCCTTAAAGGGAAAGAGCCCAAAAAAATGCGTGTGGCAGAGGGGAAATGGATGGTGTGTGTGTGAGAAGGATGAATGTGTGCGGATGACGCCAAGGAAATCAAAATCCTTGTAGTGGTCCCACTAAGTCGTTAGTCTTACAAAGTGTGACGAAAAAAAAACCGCTGATTTTGCAACACTATTTTTTTCTCCCAACAAAATTTCTTATACACAAGGAAAAAGAGAAAGTAATCCTTGTAGGACGGGAAGGAGTATATTCTCAAGTGGCAGTCTGACAATTGTGAAGAGAATCCTCGTGATCAGAAAGCTCCTTTTTTTTGGAAAAATACATATGGATATCATCTATATGGATATACCCATCTATATATAAGTATCTGCACCCCCAAAAATCCATTCGTACCTGGTCATGACATGGTAAATAAAGTGGGGATTTAGCCCTCAAATTTCCTCCCTTCATCCATTCCATTTTGCTAGGGAATTTGAAAATTGTCATCACTTTATTGGACCTCATTTTTCTTTCAGAAATTTTCTCCACTATTCACTCACATATTAAATCCCTTGGTAGCATTTTTTTTCCAGTGCATTCAATGTGGAAGGAAATTGCTCAGACAAGGTGAAAACAAATTACGTTTCTGAACAAACAAAAATTTATTTTCCTTCTTCTTCTCCATCTCTGGCAAAAACAAAGTTTTTTAGTATTCTCCTAATAACTCCGGAAGAGGATTCCACACGCAAAAATGGGGCACATACGTCTTTTTTTCTCCGCTAAAAACCTTCCTCTGGGACTCGTAAATTATATTGAGGAACTCATTGTATTAATAATTAATTAATATCCCTTTGAAAAGTCCTTTATATAACCACATTTTGCGGAGGAAGACGTCGTAAATGCTTCTTTCCTTCCTCTCTCTCTTTCGCTCTCTCTTTCTCTCTCTATCCCGTTCTATGGGAATTTGTAAAGACAATGTAAATATTATTGCACATTTTCTATTTACCTAACCAAGGCATTTCCCAGGCCTTTGAAACCGGGGCATGGACGGCATTTGGGGATGACAGCGTTGGTGGGAAAGGGCAAAATCCTTCTTTCAGAACCACATCGATCCTCTCAATCTTCCATGGGCCACAGGATGTGGACGGGCTTTCACTGCCACAAACCCTGGGCTTTTGTCGCGAAATGCGAGGAATTCCCACACGATGAATACATTGATGGGGCGAGAGGAGGAAATCTCTTGATATTCCCTATATTTTCCCTCATTCTCCCCTAATTCTTGCTTTCATTGCATTCCACTTTCATTTTGCACATTTCAATGCTCTTTCCCATCTTTGTGGGAAGCACACTTGGACTTTCTACTATTTTGGGGCATTCTCAACCATGTCAAACTGAATTTTGCAACACTTTTGCACCGTCCCATTTTTCCTCTACCACTCGATCCTATTAATTTTTGGGAAAACGTATCTCATTTCAATCACATTTTTATTTTAGATGTAACCTTGTATTTTATTTGGTCTTCTTCAGCCTTTTTTCACATTGTTTGAAATGCTTTCACCTTTTTTTAATCGCTTTCTCCAATTACTTTCTCTGTTAGGTTGACATTGCCCTCTTTTTTGTCTTCTTTCTTGCAACCTGAATTGTTTGCTTAAATTTCTTTTTGTTTTACTATATTGTTTTTTATTGTGCTTTCTCTGCTGATTTTTGTATTGCTTTTGCTGCTAATTTTTTACATTGTTTTCTCTGCTTTCTTTTACATTGGCTTTGCTGCTGATTTTTTGCATTGCTTTCTCTGCTGATTTTCTGTGTTGCAAAATCCATTGCTTCCAGTTTTACTTTCTCCCTGTATTTCTCTGTAGCTTTCCCCTGTACATTTTTCTGTTGCTTTCTCCCGCCAATATTTCAGTGGCTTTTTCCTACAAATTTTGCTGTTGCTTTCACTTGATTATTTTTTGTAGCTTCTTCCTGTTCGTTTCTCCTACTTTTTGTAGGTTTCTGGTGTAGCCTTAAACTCGCCTTTTGTATTTATCATTTTCTTGCCTTTGTCTTTTTAAATTTCCCTTTCTTTCTATCTCACCATGCATTTTACCGTCCACCGTTTGTGGGGTTTTAATGCTCCCTTTACGTTGCTTTGCTTAATTGTTTTTATCGTTTTGCACTGATTTTTGTACTTATAGCTTATTCTTTTGTTATATAAGCATTCAATTTTTTGTAATTTTTGATTTATGGCTAAAATTGTTTTATACTTTTAGGCATTCTTGGCTCGCTAATTCTTTTCCGTGTGAAAATCTTCCTTCATTTCGGATTCGCAGTTGCAACAATAATTTGTATTTCTTTTGTACTGCAGTTTCTCCCCTGTTTTGGATTCAGTTTATTTTATATCGTTTTTGTTCTTCCCCTGCGCTTTGATCTCCATTTGACTGACAGCTCCTTTGTACCCCGTTTATTAAACTGCCCTTCCTGTCTATTTAAATCGTATCTTCTCATCTCTCACAACAATTTCTCACCTGTCACCAACCCCAGGCAAAATCTCTTTATTGCTCTCCAACCGCTCCAAAAGGTATCCGGACACTGCCTTGAGCAACATGAAAAATATTGGAAATATCAATACCCGTCCATTTCCACCCAGGCTTAGTGAAGATAGAAAGAACAAAGAGGAGAGAGTGAGAGATAAAGAGGAATAGAGCTAGAGGGAGAATTATGATGCATGGGAGTTTTTCTGAGCTTTTGAATAGAGACAGACAAAGCGAGAAGGAAACATGTTGAGCCGTGACAACAACTGTCACAATATTATTATTATTTTTTCTTTCCTCCATCACACACGCTCCAACACATGCAAATTGGCAATATGTATGGGTTTTACGATGGATCCTGCACATGTGTCATATTTCTTCCCTCCGTGATTCTTTATTTTCATGTAAGTAGATAGGAAGAGAGAATAAAGAGAAGATATGCATTTATATCAGCGTCTCTCTTTATCTCTCTCTCTCACTCCTCATACATTACTGCTTCGTGGGCTACATCTGTGAAAATCCCTTCTGCTCCACATGTCATGTGTAGCCTGGATGTACGTTAGATCTCTTTCTCTCTATCTCTCTCTCTTCATCTCTCTCTCTCTCTTTCTCTCTATCTCTCTCTCTCTTCATCTCTCTCTCTCTTTCTTCATTTCTCTCTCTCTTCATCTCTCTCTCACTTCTCCCTGTCACTACTTCTGTATCTCTTTCTTTCCCTCTTCCTCTCTCATGAATCTCTCTGTTTTCCTACATTTCCTGCATTCCTCTCTCTCACTCCTGAATCTCTGTATTTTTCTTTCTTTCCGGAATTTCTCTTCTCCCTCGTCCTCTCTGCTATCTCTCCCTCTTTCCCTCTCCTTTCTCTCCCTCATCTCTCTCTTCCTCTTCTGAATCTCTCGTTCTCTTTCTCTTCTGAATATTTTCCTCTCCTTTCTCTTCTGAATCTCTCGTTCTCTTTCTCTTCTGAATATTTTCCTCTCCTTTCTCTTCTGAATCTCTCGTTCTCTTCGTTCTCTTTCTCTTTTGAATATTTTCCTCTCCTTCCTCATTCTCTGCTGAATAATTCTCTCTCGCTTTCCGCTTTCTCGCCTGAATGTCTCTGTTGATGTCTCTGGATCTTTCGGTCTCTCTACGTTCTCTCGTCAATCTCTCTGTTGCTCTCTCTGTTATTCTCTCTCCTTTCTCTTTCTCTGCTGGATCTCTCTCTTTCACTTTTTCCTTTCTCTTTCTCTGCTGAATCTTTCTCTTTCACTTTTTCCTTTATCTTTCTCTGCTGAATCTCTCTTTTTCAATTTTGCCTTTCTCTTTCTTTTCTCTCCTTTATCCCTCTTTCTTTTCTCTCCTTTATCTTTCTTTCTTTTCTCTCCTGTATCTCTCTTTCTTTTCTCTCCTGTATCTCTCTTTCTTCTCTCTCCTTTATCTCTTCTTATTTTCTCTCCTTTATCTCTCTTTCTTTTCTCTCCTTTATCTCTCTTTCTTTTCTCTCCTTTATCTCTCTTTCTTTTCTCTCCTTTATCTCTCTTCCTTTTCTCGTTCTTTCCTGTATTTCCCTCTCTCTTTCCTTCCTCGCACGTATATGTATCTCTCTCTTTCGCTCTTTCAATTCTCTTTTCTCTGCTCTCTCTTTTCATCTCTCTCTATTTTCTTTCTCTCCTGTATCTCTCTCTCTTTCTTTTCCTTGCTCTTCTGCATCTATCCCTTTGAATCGCTAGTAGTTCTGTATTGCGATGGAAGGAACTAATGCAAACAAACAAAGGAAGGGTTACAGAGTTTGCTATTAGCAGTTTATATTTCATTTGCTCTTTAATTCCTTTAATACCCTGGAGCTTGCTTTTTTGTACCAGTAAATATTGCAGTTTTTGTTTAGTGCTAAATATCACCCTGCCACAACCCCGGGATAGCTACTATAAATACACATGTATGTTTGAGGTGCAAGATTTCAATACAAGGACTTTCACTCCTCTTTTACTTCCCGTTTGAGAGCTTTAATCTCTCCTATTGACAAGAGAGAGAGATGGTTAAATCTGATTGCCTCCCTTTCATCCAGGAGTCACCAGGGACACGCATCTTACATGTAAGTGGAAGGAATAATATAATAATTCTTTAATTGATTTTGGAGGTGGTTCCATTTGTTGTTCGTCTATCAACCATCCTAAGTAGTTCAGTAGCACTATTTGGCGTCCTTAATGTGGTTATAATTCTCTTCATTGTACGGTCGAATGTCTCACATTCAGAATCAGGACATGCTGAGGAGAGTGAAAGATAGGCAAATGGAAGCAGAAACGGAATGGATACATATAGCAGGACTGAAGAAACATATTACAGCCCCCAGCTGCTTCCAAGTGGTTATGAAAGATCGTAGGACATGCAAGTATTCCATGTAAAATTTTATTGCAGATCTATACGGGAAACATTTCATTCCGATCCGACCAAGATTAGCCAAGTTATGGCGGTTTTTTAAATAAAAAATCTCAATTTTCGAAACAATTGACCTTTTTTCTTTCGTAAGGACAACACTTTTATAGTTCTCCCAACCGTACAAAATAGGACAAGCGTTCTTCTTGAGCCACATTTTTAATGTGGATTTCCGAAAATAAACCCTATTTAGACGAAACAGGAATTGATTAAGTTATGACAAGTTTTTCATACCAAATTCAACAATAAAATTTTGTCAATTACATCAATACTTGATTCTGATTCTATGGATCAAAATAAATTTATAGAAGTTGTTTTGAGTTTGGCATTTCATGGTGAGGTGAAGGAATAAGAATAATAGAGTGACAAGAACATTTTAAGGATTACATGTAAAAGAGAGAAAGAAAGAGTTTTGAGGAAAAAATAAATAAAAGAAAAAGAGACCCTTAAGGGAAAATAAACGAGGGAAAGAGAAATTCTTAAGGAAAAAATAAACAAGAGTAACTAAGAATCTAAAAGAAAAAATCAACGAGAGAAAATGAGATTCAAAAAGAAAAAATAAACACGAGAAAATGAAATTCTAAGATAAAAAAATAAACGAGAGATTCTTAAGGAATAAAAATAAATGCGAGAGAAGGAATACAAATAAATGAGAGACAGAAGGAATAAGAATAAAAGAAAGAAAGAGAGACAAGAAACAAAAATAAAAGAGAGAAACAGGAACAGAAGAAATACAAATAAAAGAGCGAAACAGGAACAGAAGAAATAAAAATAAAAGAGAGAAACAGGAACAGAAGAAATAAAAATAAAAGAGAGAAACAGGAACAGAAGAAATAAAAATAAAATAAAGAAACAGGAACAGAAGAAATACAAATAAAAAAAGAGAAAACAGGAACAGAAGAAATACAAATAAAAAAAGAGAAAACA
>JAQGBT010003195.1:0-20518 GCA_034698585.1 Disparrhopalites patrizii | reverse complement strand
ACTATCTTCAGTGCCTGTACTCAGAATGTAATGTAATGTTCTAAATGTGTGCTTGTATTGTGTATGTCATGTAACAATAATTGGATCAATAAAAAAAAAGTATTCCCAAAATTATTTGCGGACCATATACATACTATGTGGTCCATTCGGACGACCTTGAGGAATACGTAATTAATACCTTTGTTGTTGTTCATACTCAAAGCGTGTGTTCAGCGTGTGTATAGTTTCGGTGGGAGAAATGACAAAACATGGGAAAAGTAGGACAATAATTCCTAATGTATTATTAACCGAATTAACCATTCATGTACAATTAGTAGGGATCTTGATTGCCTCTGAATATCGGGATGCATTTCACCAGCATTAAAAAGGGTCCTATATAGGGACTTATTATAATTAATGTTAAAACAACAATAGACAAAAAACCTCTCCTTTTCTCTTCCCGTCTCTCACTTTCTCCTCGCGCTTCTCCATTTCTCTTTCTTTCTCTCCGGCTCTCCCCGCGTCACGCCCTTTCTCACCGTGCCTCTTTCTCTTTCAAAGCGTCTCCCCAGTCTTCTTACGTCTCTCCCTTTCTCGCGTCTCTCTTCTGCTTTTCTTCCAGGCCTTTCTCTTCTCGTTTCTCACTTCCCCCTGGCGCTTCTCCATTCCTCATCTTGCCTCTCGGTTTCTTCTCGCGTCACACTCTTTCCCACAGCGCCTCTTGTTAACTCCGCATCTCTCGTTTTCTTTTCGTCTCGTCCTTTTCTCTCGCGCCTCTGCCTCTTTAATCTGGTGATTCCCTTTCTCCTCGCGTCTCTCCCTTTCTATATACTTATGTATATACATCTTCCTTTCTTGAGGCCTCTCTGTCTCTCTCCACATCTCTCCCTCTTTCGTCGCGCCTGCCACATTCTTCTCGCGACTCTTCCTTTCTCCTTGCATCCCTCGCATTCTCCGGGAGTCTCTCCCTTTCTCATACACACCAACACACCACACTCAGAAATGCTAGTCTAAAAATAAAAAATTCTTTTGCGCACTTGAAAATCATGCATCGATAGTGGAAACCGGTACTTTTACAAATATGGACGATTAGCTTCGGATCCACTTCGACCTTTTGATTTGTCAAAACGTTGATGAATAGGGGTTTGTTCTTTACGGCCTTGACCGACTCCATATAACATAATTGAATAACGTTTTTCATAAAATTGCGTTGCAAATTATGAAAAAATGTACTAAACTTCTGGAAAACTACTACAACTACATGATGTGAAATATTCAATGGATGGCTTCGGCCGCCATGAAAGCAAAAGTCCAAAAAGTCCACACAACACCGTCTGAAAACTATTAGATCCAATCTCTCTCTCTCTCTACAATTCATTATTCAGAAATTCAATTTTCATGGATGGAAAATGTATGCTTGTATGCGTGTAAAGATAAAATATAGAGAACTGCCGTAGTCTGCACTCTTTCTCTGACAACACATTAATTTTTCTTTTTGCTTTTAAACTTCTAACATTTATCCATAAAATCCATTTAAAATGCAGCTCCATATAAATACGTGTGTTCAAGTTTAAATTTTGAAACAAAAACGCAATGATTTTTATAGTATTTATAAAACTAATGATCACGTAATGGTGGTCTGCTTTGCAAAACAATCACACCCGTTGAGCTCGGTATCATCAGGCATCGGGTTAAGCTCCCCCAAATCAGTACCCTCGTCAACAATCCACCATTATTGGCTTGCCCAACTGTCATATCGAAGCCCACGAACTGCCACACCGGCAAATTCTCGTCAATTCTCGTGCTTGACTTCCCTTTACAGGATTACAAGCAGCAATTTTGATTTCCCAAAGAAATACGTCAGAAATATGTCAGTCAAAGTAAAGTGGAATTTTTATACTGAATGAGTTGAGCTTTTAACATTTAATTTTGCATTAACACTAAAAGACTAACACAAAATAGTACAAATTTCTTCACTACCATCGTAAACAGGATTGATGCGAAGATGTACTTGGCACTGGAGGCGGTCAAGTTTAAAGCTCACCGCGTGTCAGCCTCTGCATTGCATTTGCATTGCATTTGCTTTTATTTGCTTGCTCTGAGGGGCGCACATTGTATGTGTTTCAGTTTCAGTGTTTTCAGTGAAGGCTTTCGTGTTGAAGCACTACGGCACACGTGTTTTCGTGGTGCATTCATTAATTCTGATTCTCAAAAAATATTGTTCGGTCAGGTCACTCAGTACGTCGAGAAATAGCGGTTACTGGTGAATACTGCTTGTTTTTGGCTATTTGATCACATCTGTATCTAATTATATTACGAAAGACTTGACTGTGTAATTACTGACGAAAGCTGTACAGGACTAATTTTTATGAGGATAGTTGGATCAGTATCGTTGTTGAATTTCTAGCAATTTTTAAACTGCAGATCTTGTAACTGAGAACAATATTAGACAATATTGTGAAGGGTCAGCAGTGACGGAACGGAAGTATTGTCTGACCAATTCCAAAATTTGAATTTGCAGAAGTACTCACCTTAAAGGCAGCGGAGACGGGTACATCTGCTCACGATGGGGAAGATCAAGAAAAAGGTAGGTCTCTTGCCATTCTGCTAAATAAAAATGACCATCAGTGTATGAGTGTACGTATTACATGTGAATTTTATTTTAAATGAAATTTTTGTTTTTGTTATCATTTATAGTACGATTCGGGGGAGGCAACGAAGTACATGACAAGGAAGCTCGCACTTCGGAAGTTGCAACTGAGTTTGAAGATGTTTCGGAAGTTGTGTATACTAAAAGGTATCTACCCCAGGGAGCCAAAGAATCGGAAAAGGGCTCAGAAAGGAGCTACGGACAAGAAGACCTTGTATTTGAAAAAAGATATTCAGTTTTTACTGCATGAGCCAATTGTCGACACCATGCGGGATCACAAGGTGTATCTTCATAAAAAGAAACGGGCCAAAGCTTTGAGAGATCGAGAAGCACTGAAGCGGGCTATAGAAGGAAAGCCTTCGTATCGCTTGGATCACATTGTGAAGGAACGCTACCCGACTTTTATAGATGCGCTCCGGGATTTGGATGACTGCCTTACCCTTTGCTTTCTCTTCGCCACTTTCCCAAGTCTCCGTTTTGTTCCGGTGGACGTAATCAAGATGTGCAGGAGACTCACAGTAGAGTTTCTGCATTATATTATAGAAGCGCACGCATTGCGCAAAGTTTTTATTTCTATCAAGGGCTACTACTACCAAGCTGAAGTGAAGGGCCAAACCATTACATGGATTGTTCCCCACAGTTTTGGTTTTCAGCCGCAATCACCTGATGATGTCGATTTTCGTATAATGTCGACCTTTGTGGAATTTTACACCACCCTGTTGGGGTTTGTCAACTATCGCTTGTTCAATTCGATAAATATATTTTATCCTCCAAAAATGGTTTTGCTGCCTTCACAAACTGCAGACCACGAAAAGGAAACAAGCGAGTTGGTGTCTACGGATGAGCACTTGATAGAGAGGGTAGCGGCCTTAAATCAGACTCTGTTGAAACAGGCAAATGCAGATGATCTAGAAGGAGAACCCGAACTGGACGAATTTCCAAATGAAGACGATCCAAATAAAATCGAGGAAATGAAAAAGGAAGCTGCCCAAATAGCGAAACTTAAGACACTCTTCCAAGGATTGAAATTCTTCCTCAATCGAGAGATTCCACGTGAACCATTAACTTTTGTTATTCGTTGTGGTGGTGGTCAAGTTTCCTGGGATCGAGATTTGTTTCCGGGAGCAACATTTGGTGTCAGCGACGAATCTATAACGCATCAAATTGTTGATCGGGATGATCTGGATACACAGTATCTTTCGCGCACGTACATTCAGCCGCAATGGATATTTGACTCTTTCAATGCGCGTCAATTACTTCCAGTCGAAAATTATTTCCCAGGAGCAATCTTACCGCCTCATATTAGCCCATTCCATGTAGAGCGTGAAGGGGATTATGTTGCACCGGAAAAACGGAAGTTCTTTGATCTAGAAAGTGGAATCATCACTGCTGCACAGTTAATCTCGGAAGAGAAGAAAGATGACAGTGAGGAAGAAGAATACGAAGACGAGGCAGGTGAAAATTTGGAGGAACAGAATAATTCAGACGAGGATGAGGAAGATGACGATGCTGTATCAGAAGAAGAAAGTACTTCATCTGCAAAGCTTTCAAAACAGGAAGCTAGACAGCAGAAACGGTCACTGAAGAAACAGATGAAAGTTCAACCAGGCAAGCCAGAGGAAGTGGATGTAATGAAAATGAAAGAAGGTGAAACCAAGGAGCAGTATAGACTTCGGGTTATGATGATCAAGAATAAGCACAAGCGTATATATAATAGAATGATGAAGAGCAGACAGAAACGAAAGAAGGAAGCGGACCGTTTGGCAACGAAAAGGAAAAATTTGGAAATCGAAAATACACCTTCGAAGCAGACGAGTAGTAATCCAAACAAGCTCCAGAAAAGTAAAAAACGTGTACAATAATTTCCTGTTTTTGTTTTTATTATGTCACCACAAACCACACTATTCACGTAATAAAGAATTTAATATTGATTAGAACTTCACCAACAGGTTAGTTATGCCTTACTTGCATGTTAAAAGCGCATGAGTTCTTATATTAATATATTAATAAGTCCTATATTAATATTACGCGGATGTGCCTATCCTTTAAGGTAGAAGTTGGGTGCATTAATCCAACCGTAATTGTAATTACCTAATTACAATTATTTGTACACTGACTTTCTTACATCGGTACATAAGTATAAAACCCGTGTCACGGTGTCCGTGATTCATTCGAAGCATCATGAGCATAAGAATGATGTCATATTGTACGGTGCATATTCTTACATAAAGTATAAAGCCCATGTCATGATGTCCGTGCTTTCCATGAAGTCCTGGATGTCGAAGCCACAACAACAATTTTTTCCCTTCCCTTAGCACTTTTTAACAGGCGCACACAAAGGACAGCCCAGTCTGCTCACGGAGATCAGGGAAGTCACGGACATCACTGATCGTAAGGAATATACTGTAAGGGTTAGATACATTACTATAGATCATGCGGAGACTGTAATTTCTTTTCAAGTAAAAAGTGTGGGTAATCGGTACCGTACTGCAGGGCTGCAAATTTGTGGGCCTACGGAGCGAGTGGCCAATTCACACAAATCGGTCATTTCGGACCCAAAAACAGAGAGTGTGCTAAAAGCACTTTCCAAGGAAATTCTTAAACATGTAACGTTTTAAGGGTATTGCTACAAATGGAAATTTTCAGGAGTATTTGGAGACAAAGTTTGTGAGAGATTGTCAAAAAATAAATTTTTCGGAATAAGTATCTATTTTATTCCTCAACGATTGTCGTGAAATTTTTCAGGGATTTTCGACACAAAATAAGGGAATTTTTCCAAATCAGGGAAATATTTCCGGGCTCGGCAAATTTCACAACCTTGCTGTATTTTTATGCACATTTGCAACACATTACGGAAAGGTGCTGATACATCGATCTCTTCAGGCATAATATCACCCTATATAGCACGTGTCAATGTTGACCTTTACCTTTATCGGTATTCCCGTACGCCGCCTTGGTGATGATACCAGCAACTTATTTTACTATAGATAAAATATGAATTACCTACATAGTATCTGAACTTCGATTCCACACTGAATATTATTTGAACAAAAACTTGGAAACTGCACAAATATCTGTTTCCTGCTCCGTTATGCGAACTGCAGGATAAATGATGGAACCTAAAAATTCATTGTTTGCAAGTGCAGCATTAGGATACAAAAATTAAATGACTTTGAATGGGTTAAACAATTTTATTTCTTGAATTACGATTATCATTTACATGGTGTCAAATACAAAAAAAGCATAAAACGCTTTTAGCGAACAAACTTCTTCACATGTTTTTAAATATCTGGTAACTCCTCCTCCTCTTCATCAGGAGGTGGAGCCCTCTTTTCTTGCGGTTTCTTAATTACCTTTTTCTTTACGGTACTCCCAACAGTGCCGGAACCAGAAGTTTCTACGCGCGGGGCATTAGGTCTGAGTCTTGTGTTTACCACAGGCTTGCTTATTTGTCTGTTTCCACCCACTTCGGGCTTGTGTATGTGTTTACCTGCATCGGCATGGGGTTTAATTGTTTGTCTACCCGCTTCTGCGTGAGACTTAATTTGCTTACCCGCTTCTGCGTGGGATTTAATTGTTTGTTTACCCGCTTCTGCGTGAGATTTAATTTGCTTACCCGCTTCTGCGTGGGATTTAATTTGTTTACCCACTTCTGCGTGGGATTTAATTTGTTTACCCGCTTCTGCGTGGGATTTAATTTGTTTAACCGCTTCCGCGTGGGGTTTAATTTGCTTGCCCGCTTCTGCATGTGGTTTAGTTGTTCTACTTGTAACCGCTTCTGCATGGGATTTAGCTGTTTGTTTACTTGTACCCGCTTCAGTGTGGAGTCGACTCGTTTGTCTGCTTGGACCTACTTCTCCATGAGGTTTCTGTTGCCGGCCTCCAGCCGCTTCTGCATGTGGCTTGTGCGCTTGTCTGCCTGCAGACGCTTCCGGATGGGACTTATGCCTGCCTGTAACCGTTTCGGCATGGGATTTGTGTGTTTGTTTGCCTGCAGCCGTTTCTGCATGGACTTTGTGTGTTTGTTTGCCTAAAGTCGCTTCCGAATGAGATTTATGTGTTAATCTGCCTGCAGGTGCTTCAGTGTGTGCTTTATGTGTTTGTCGACTTGAAGCCGACTCTGAGTGAGATCTGTGTGTTTTTCCCAGTTTTGGCTCGGCAGTTGCTTTTTCTCGACTAATATTGGGTGGTGCAACTGGAGGTTGTGGTGTGATTGGTCGCTGCTGGCCTGGACTCTTGTTGCGATTCAGATTATTCGCACTACTGCTACTGCTTCTTCCTTTCCCTGATTTGCTCGAACTTTTGACTTTGATACCACCGGGCTGATCTGGCCGATTTTTGCTTTTACTTCGGCTGTGACTTCTACTTCGATTGTGGCTATGACTTCTACGGCCAGAATGTTTGGAACGATCTTTTGAATGTGTTCGCTTCTTAGGTGGCTCGGGTTTTGCATCTTTACTTTGGTAGAGATATGAAACCTCCGTAGGTTTTGGCTCCGGTTGTGCTTGAAGCGCCGAAGTACTCGGATTAACGTACATTAAAGCAAAATTCCGTAGTATACCTTTTAAGTATTCTTTGTCCTTCGCATACTTCTCCCGCATTATCGCTAAAACAAAAAATACAAACACATTTAGATTTTAAATACGCTAAGCACGCTAGAGCTAGAAAAGCCTTTGAATTTCTCTATGAAAAGACACCATTGCGTAAATACATAAAAACGCTTACCCTTTCCAAGAGGAATCACTTCATCCATCATTTGCGATATATTTGCTTTGTCCAAACCCACCGTCTTTATTCGCTCCTGGTATAGCAACCGATTGTCGTACACCCATCCGCACTGGTATAATCGTTCTCTAAATAGGTATTTGTACCTGTACAATACACAACAATTAAAAATTCACACTCAGTTGATTGTTTTGGATAAGTTCGTTGAAAGCCATCTTGGATCGGACAAAGTACCATGACTATCATCAGGTTCACGGATGAATTCGTGAAAGACAAATATCCAGCAAAAGAAACAGGAAGCATCCAAAATCAACAATATTCATTAATTCATTACATACTTTGCGTAATATCCCACGTAGTGTAATCTCTCCAGGAGCATCTCCTTTATCTTATACGGGGTCGGTGGAACTAAATTACGGTAATCCGTTCTTTTAGCTTTAATCTTCTCGTTCTCCTCCTTTGACTTGTGCCTCCGAGCTTGTGGTGGAGGAGGTGGCGGCGGTTGAGGTTGAGTCTGAGATTGACTTCTTTCACCTTTGACGCTGCTCATGATGACCCAGGAAACTATTAACCTTACTCTATGCAATATCTAACAGTTTTGTAATTGAAATATCTTTGGTGTCTGGAAACCCTTTTTGTTCGAGATTCACAATTTGGAAGCGTGCAAAGACTATTGTGTAACACTGAGAACTTGTAACTTGAGCAGGAAGTACATGTCAAAAGTGTTATGTTTTTACAGCCTTTGATAATTGAGAAAGAAACTAAACTATACGCAAGGTCCGTATATAAAAGTGTTTAAATTTAATCCTCCATTAAAAATACTTCACAACAATCAAAACAAACAAATTACAATTATATATAGTTAAAATCTATTGTCACTATGTAATAAAGCAAAATTGTATACTTGGGTATTCCCATAAAAAGGTTGTAGAGTTTTGTTTTAATAAAGGGAAGCGCAGGAGCTGCTTCAATAGATCAATAGTGCTAAAAGGGATTCAGCATTCAGCATTCAGATTCTTGAGTCAAGTCCAAGGCATAAGAAAGAGTAGATGCAATTGACACACTGGAGCTATACAAAAAAGGCGCCGAAATTAAAACCATCAAAACGCATCAAGTCTGCTCTTCTCTCTGCTTGCCTCTTTCTCTCTGATTTCTTTTCTATTCTATTTTTTATAGGTGCTTCGGGTTACTTCGTTCCTGTCAAAATAAATTAAAGTCAGAAATCAAAAGCCATCGCAGCAGCTTTTGGAACTTTTTCTCGAATTAATTGTTTTCAATTTTGAAGACTTTGAGCTACCTTCGCAGTTAAAATAACCGAATAGTGCATTATTAGAATTAGTACCGTAATTGAAGGTGCTTTTCCGGGGGAATCTTCCAAATCAGCTTTTCGATTGATAAGGTATTCTTACACATCTACTTTCGTGCAAACAAAAGTGATAGTCATCTGATAGTGATAGTCATATTTCGGAAAAATCTGAAATGGTTGGGACATGGAATCAGCCTTTCCAAAAATTGTTTGTTAAACGTATAAAAATCTATATCGTCTCAACGAGATGTTTTCCCAAAGTAGAAATATGTTAACCTTGTGTTAACAAAAGAGGTCATTTTTTATGAAGTCAAAAAAAAAGGAATTTTAAGGGATTCAAATGTTATTATAAAATGAGTGTCGCTTAAAATCCGTAATTAAAATAAATAAAGTCATTAATGTGTAGGTACATCTTCTAATCCAATGTGAACTAATAGAAATCTGTCGCTATCATTGTAGGCACTGGGCACTGCAATACAAATTACATTTAGTACATTTTACACAAATGTTGGGTATAATAACGTATAATTCTAATTGCATGCAATACTTAAATAGAAGTTAAATGCTCTGCTTTTGGTTCGGTTCATAATGCGTCGTGCTAGCTTACCGGGGGATGCTAATAACCCGACGTTTTCTCACCTCAACTAACTCGGAAAGGTCTCTGTGACATAATCCTAATTATGCAGCTAAACATTATTGCATTAGTGAACTGTTATGTTCCGTCATCACATGTAAGTTTTGTATACTCAACCAAACTTTAAACTTTTTTGGCCTACTTCAGTTTTGTTTGTAATTTTCTTGAATACTTCCAAAAAGAAAAAATACGTAACAAACCCATGCCCATGATGCTATTAATGGTGACAAATTTTTTTTAACAATGTCCTGCTTTTGCTCACCTACATCCATGTCATATATACCTTCACCCAAAGTCTACTCTGTTATTTGACCTTTGACCTTGTGACTTTTGATGAAGGTTCATTGGTTCATATTTGGTATTCTGTGTAGGTATATATATATACAAAAATATTTACTGTTAAACTTTTAAATCAGAATGCACTCCCATCATTGACG
Source organism: Disparrhopalites patrizii (assembly GCA_034698585.1). Classification (NCBI taxonomy): domain Eukaryota; kingdom Metazoa; phylum Arthropoda; class Collembola; order Symphypleona; family Sminthuridae; genus Disparrhopalites; species Disparrhopalites patrizii. The sequence continues at coordinate 10,787 of JAQGBT010003195.1, read as the reverse complement.
TCACCTTTGTAACTGTACATTAGTACATTCATACCCGCCGTGGAAGTACTTAAGTAAATACGATAGAGGCAGGAGGAAAGGCATATGAGGTCCCCAACATTTGGATCGTCATTAATTTTGGTCATTAAAAACATGATAGATCCAGCAGGTGCACCAAGAGAGGATTCTAACAGGAATACTGTTTGGTGCAATTGTCATGAGCAAGTCACAACATTACAAGTGTGGTAATAAATATGGAAAACTATACAAAAAGCTGGAAAAAAAGCAATTGTTATACGGATAGACTCAATAAAACAATGATAATGAATGATAAAATTCAAGTTTTTTTTTGCGATATTCGCAATAAAATGAATGGATTAAATCAAATTTTTGAGAAGAGACCGCATGCCGAAACGTTTACAAACGTGCTCGTCCATGCTAAAAAGGCCCTTATTGCGCCTGAACTGGCAACATACCATATGTATATATTGTTTTGGCATTGGGCGGATGTTATTGTGTATATATGCATGGTCGCAGAGTCCATATAAAAAAAGGGGAGATATACTCTCCCTGCTATACATACAGAACTTACATACATACCATCTTGTACAGGGACTGTTCCGCCACACATTTTTTTGGCCTTTTATAATATTGGAGCTGTGGAAAAAAGAGAGAACTACTCCGCACTCTATTTTACATACATATACCAAAGTGGTTCTCGAGAAGTCTGTTTTAGGTCGTCAACTTTTATTTTTTGTATTTATCGTGCAAATAATAAGTAAAATTTCGAAATTTTGTGAATTTACAGGGTTCGGTTCCTTGTAAAAAAGTAGCAAACTGAAAAAAGTTTGCTACGTGAACTTTTAAGACTGAATATTCCTTAAAAACGATGGCGGATTTCATTGACTCGGAAGCCGAAGAGAGTGATAATGAGAGCGAGGTAATTTTTTTTCTTTTTATTAATTTTTTAAAAATTATATGTATATATATTTAGAATAATAACTTGGAGTAGGTATATAGTTCAATAGTTCCGTCGGAAAGAGGTCTGCATTGAAGAACTTGTATTGTATATTGTATCTTTATGAATGTTATTATTATAGTGTCACCAATGTGTTAAATTTCATCCTACATAGGTCAATTTCTGCATTGTAGTTCATGGATCTATATACTTTTAGATACATTTTTAGTGTTAAAAAATCGATACCTTGATATGTTGAAATGTTGATGATATGACCGATTTTCCTGGAAATTGTATCTAAAACAATGAATCCAACCAAGGTTGTGGATGCCACTTTTGTGTAGATTAACGCTTAATATTGTGGCCATTTTTTGGCAACGTTTTTCTCAATTTTTTTCTTCCGCTGAGGTTTAAGTAAGGAATTTTGAAGAAACTGATATGTAGCCTTTTAAGCTATAACCAAAAAAATATTTATTAAATTTCTTCTCACCGGTTCCACATTATGATCTTTTGTTCAAACATACTATATTTCATAATTTGCATGTATTGTTGACCACCCCCATCTTCAGTTGTAAACATTTATAATTTTGAAAAAAATGTTATTGGAAGTAATTACAGACTTAATATATGTAGGGTTATCCTGACAGTATGGTTGAATAATTCTGCAAAGGCAAGAAAAAAAAAGGAAACATGTTAAGCTAACACTACTTGAATGGCCCCCGAAAAACTTATTATTTTTTTTTTTGATTTTACAATTTAATTTTGCCGGCCATAATTAATGAATGAATTAATGGTTTAAGAATTAATGGTTTAGTTTATCAAGATAATTATTTAATTATACTTCCCATTCATTTACTGCCAGAGCTTTCACTTGAGTATAATTTGAACAAACGCGGGCTGTGATTGCAATTGATCCTAATGTTGATCTTTTTGACATTTTTGATAGAACGAGGACGAGGGGCCAGCTAGGGTGAAGAAACCGAAGAGACCGAAAGCGCTAGCCGAAAGTGATGATGAAGATGACGAGGAGGATGATGGTAAGAAATTCCATTTGTTTTTTCTATTCACACAATGTAGTATTCATCAGTTTGTGTGATGTCAGTATTTTACTGTTTTCTTTTTTGTTTACAGGGGAAGAAATCAATGATTTAATTGATGACAATCCCATCGAAGAAGATGAAAGTGATGCGGAGTCAGACGGCTCTAGGAAACGGAAAAAGAGTGATAATGAAGATGATGATGATTCAGATGATAGGTTGGAAGATGAAGATTATGACCTACTGGAAGAAAATTTGGGAGTTAAAGTCAAGCGGGTAAGTATAGTTTTGTAAGCTACCAATTATAGGGGAAGATTGGAATACGTCATTTAAAATACATTTCTATGTTTTTAGAAGCAATTTAAGCGCGTTAAGCGCATGGATGAAGATTCCGGCGATGAAGATGCTCAGGATAAAGGAAATGAAAGAGAGGCAATTGCGAATCAGCTTTTTGAAGGATCAGATAACGTATGTTCTGTAGCTACCTAATTATGTTGTTCTTACTGTAATCCAATTTGCTTGCCCATTTAATAGTTGCTGTTTGAGCAGGATTTTAGTGTAGTTAACTTAAATCGTTACAGGAAGAGGAGAGACCACCCGCACCTTCAGAATCCGGACAGTACGCATCCGAAGAATCAGAAGGAGAATATTCTGAAACAGATGACTTTATTGTCGATGACGATGGACGCCCGCTGACTGAAAGACGAAAGAAGCGCAAACCAATTTTCACGGATGCTACTTTGCAAGAAGCTCAAGATATTTTTGGTGTTGACTTCGATTACGATGAATTTGAAAAGTACGACGACGAGTATTACGAAGAGGAAGAAGATGAAGAGGATGAATATGAAGACGAAGAACAGAGAAATAAGTAAATATTATTACTTTGATATTAAATATCGTTGATGCAACTGACTTAAGGTTAAGCCAAAAATTGAATTAAGATTTTACTAAAGTAATTTGTTGGGTTTTCAAAAGGCGGGTGAAAAAGCAGCCTCGCAAAAAAAGAAAGCAGAAGACTATCTACGAGCTGTACGAACCTTCTGAACTTGAAAGAGCTGGGTTTACCGACGAAGATGTCAAAATTAAAAACCAGGATATTCCTGAACGAATGCAAGTTCGTAGTGTTCCTATTACAGCTGCTGATGAAGATGAGATTAAGGAGGAAGCTGCTTGGATTTATGACATGGTATTTAGCAAAAGGAGACCCAACGATCAATCCGATGTGGTTGCTGGATCATCAACACCACCTCAGAATCCTTCCGGAAATACAGGTTTCGATTTTATTTTCAACCATTAAATTAATCGTTAATGAAATTACCGCGATTATTTTGTTAATCTTACTGTTTGACCCAGATTGGGACGATTGGGACTCGCAAGCACCGAGCACAGCTGCCGGTGCCCCTGTCAAGACGGCCCCTGTTGATGAAGAAGACTGGGATGCGCCATCGACATCCGAACCTCCTAAACCTGTAGCTGAAATCGCCACGCAACCAATTAAAAAACGAGACGAGGAAGATTGGGATGTTCCAAGCACCATTGTTAGTGAGCCTCCACCTCCACCTAAAACTATTCCAGGCACTGAAGTTAATCAGGCCGAGGAGGAGCACAAACATAAGTTTTTGCCCAAAATAGAAAAGGCGTTGGATTTCATCAGGAATCAATTTCTGGAAGTTCCTTTTATTGCCTTTTACCGTAAGGAATATGTAGGACCAGAATTAAACATGAATGAACTGTGGGAGATTTATAGAGCTGATGCTCGCTTTTGCCAGCTTCGTACAAGGAAAAATCGTCTGCTACAATTATTCAAAAATATCAAGGATTACCAGACAGAGTATATTTGCCAACGGCCAGACGAACCATTAAGTCTATCGATGAGGATTATTAACGATGAAGATTACGACCGGATTAAAGCGATTAGAACTTCCGAAGAACTTAAAGATATGTACTTAATGTTCACCCTATACCACAGTGAAGATGTCGCTCCTATGAAAACCATGATGCTCAAGAAAAAGAAGGAGAAAGAAAAACTTGATAAGGAATCGGCACGGGCTGCTGCAGCTGCTCGCGCAAGCGAGGACAACGAGGAAGGTCAGCAAGAGGTCGAGGAAATTCCTGAAGTACCCATTCAAGAAGAAGAAGAGGATCCGTCTGTAAACATCAAGCGTAAAATGGGAGGTGGTACTTACGCATTATGTCGAAAAATGGGCCTGGATGGTCTGACCAGATTATTCGGTCTGACACCAGAGAAATTCGCCGAGAATGTCCGTGACAGCTATTCCCGGCATGAAATTGAGCAGATTGCTGTTGACCCAATAGAAGCGTGTAAGGACTATCTCAGTCCTAAACTTCCAAAACCCGAGGATGTCTTGAAAGCTGCAAAATTTATGGTCGCTACGCAAATATCTAGAGAACCTATTCTCCGTCAAAGCGTCCGCGAAGTGGTTTTTGAAAGAGCGGTAATTAATGTACACCCTACAAAGAGAGGATTGAAGGAAATTGACGAGAATCATCCCGTTTACATGATGAAATACTTGCGGGATAAACCAGTTAGAGATTTGAAAGAAGACGAGTTTTTAAAATTGTCCATCGCCGAAGAAGATAAATTGATTGTAATGACTATCGGGGAACGTATTAAAGCTATTACCAGCAATGCGAACTATGTGGATGACATCAAGAAGCTGTATATTTTGGAGGAGTTCACAACTCATGTTCAGGCTTGGAATGACGTGCGAGGGGACTGCGTGGAGTTTGCACTGGAGAAATTGCTCTTCCCCGTTCTGAGGAAGGAACTTCGAGCGAAGTTATTGGAAGAGTCAAAAGATTATGTTTTGAAATTGTGTACAACAAAGCTATTCAACTGGCTGGCAGTATCACCTTACAAGCCAACGTTCACCGATGAGGATGACGAATTTGAACTTAGCAAAGGTCTAAGAGTACTGGCATTAGCGTTCGTCCCTGATTACTCACAAGCATCATTTGCGTGCTTTATTAGTCCAGATGGAGAACCGTCAGATTATCTTCGTCTCCAGAATATTACAAAAATGAAAAGGGCATTTAGGGAGTCGGATCGTGAAGAGAAAGAAGCTGATTTGCTGGCTTTCAAGAATTTTATGCGACAGAAACGTCCTCATGTCATCGTTATAGGGGGAGAATCGCGAGATGCTTTGATGATCAAAGAAGATGTAAAAGAATTGGTCCAGGAGCTTGCTGCAGAAGAGAATTTTCCGCCTATAGAAGTGGAAATACTCGACTGCCAATTGGCTAAGGTGTATTCGAATTCACTGAAAGCCAACACAGACTTCCGCGAGTATCCTTTAGTCCTGAGACAAGCCATTTCTCTGGGACGGCTCATTCAAGATCCGCTAGTAGAGTATTCACAGCTCTGCACGCATGACGAGGAAATCCTTTGCCTGAGATATCATAAAATGCAAGATCATATTCCTAAGGAAGAACTTCTGGAACGGTTGTATATTGAATTTGTTAATCGAGTCAACGAAGTTGGTGTAGATGTGAACCGAGCAATCGCAAATCCTTGCACTTCTAATCTGGTACAATTTGTCTGCGGTCTTGGAGTTCGAAAAGCAGGAATCTTGCTAAAAACTCTGAAACAAGCAAATCAGCGGTTAGAAAATCGTACGCAGTTAATCACTGTCTGCCACATGGGACCGAAAATTTTTATTAATTGCTCGGGTTTTATTAAAATTGACACGAACTCATTGGGTGATAGCACTGAATCTTATGTTGAAGTCCTTGACGGCTCACGTGTTCACCCGGAAACATATGAATGGGCCCGTAAAATGGCAGTTGACGCTTTGGATTACGACGACGAAGAACCTAATCCCGCAGGTGCTGTGGAAGAAATTTTGGAGGCTCCTGAACGCCTTCGGGATTTGGATTTGGATGCATTTGCGGCTGAATTGCAACGTCAGGGATTTGGTAATAAAAGCATTACGCTGTATGACATTAGGTCTGAACTTAATCATCGCTACAAGGATTTCCGGTTACCTTACGTAACTCCATCGAATGAAGAGTTGTTTCACATGTTAACGAATGAAACACCAGAATCGCTGTACCCGGGGAAACTTATCACTTGCCAGGTTGTGAATATTTCTCACAAAAAACCTCAGGGCGAGCAGTTGGACAACGCTGTTCCTGTCAAGAATGAGGAAACAAATATGTGGCAGTGTATGTTCTGTATGAAAAATGACTTCCCTGATTTAACGGAGGTGTGGAATCACTTCGACGCTGAAGGTTGTCCGGGTCAAGCTATTGGAGTCAGAATCAGGTTGGATAATGGTATTTCGGGTTTTATTCCGATTAGTAAGCTCTCAGATAGACCCGTCACGAATCCCGATCAGAGAGTGAAACGTGGACAAACCATACATTGTCGTGTTGTTAAAATTGATACGGAACGCTTTGCTGTGGAATGCACATCCCGTACTTCCGATTTAATGGATGAACATCATGAGTTTAGACCAAAAAAGGATGATTACTATGATCATGAGGCTGAGGCCAGTGACAAAGAAAAAGAAGTAAATGCAAGAAAGGCAAAGGCGAAGCAAACGTATATCAAAAGAGTCATTGTTCATCCATCCTTTAAAAATATATCTTTCCGCGAGTCGGAAAAATTAATGGAGCAAATGGACCAAGGAGAAGTTATTGTGAGACCATCAAGTAAAGGTGCTGATCATTTAACAGTAACTTGGAAGGTATGTGATGGGGTTTATCAGCACATCGATGTTCGTGAAGAAGGAAAGGAAAATGCTTTCAGTCTCGGTCAGTCACTTTGGATTGGAAAGGAAGAGTTTGAAGATTTAGACGAAATTATAGCTCGTCATGTGAATCCTATGGCTGGGTACTGTAGGGATATAATAAACTTCAAATACCATAGTACAGCATTCAATGGAAGTCGGGAAAAGGCTGAGGAATTTTTACTGGATGAAAAGAAGAAAAACCTCAATAAAATTCACTATATCCTTCACCCAGCCAAAGAATATCCAGGAAAGTTTTATTTGTCGTACTTGCCTAGGACAAAAGTCGCTCATGAACTGCTAACCATTACGCCTGAAGGCTACAGATTTCGTCAGCAAAATTTCGACAGCCTCAACCAATTACTAAAGTGGTTTAAGGAGCATTACCGTGATCCACCACCAACAAGAACTCCAGTCATGGCAGTGACACCCCGAGCACCTGCTCGTACTCCATATGAGACTCCGCGCCATGGTAAGCAAGTATAATTTTTGGAATATTGTGCATTAGTTTTCCATGACATCATTTATTTTGATGCATAACTGAAATTGTTTTCCAGCAGATGCAATGTCCAGAATTGGTGCTCCAGTTCCAAGTCATTATGGTGGAGCTGCTTCTGTTGTCGGCACCACACCACACTTTACAACTCCGGGTCAACAACAAGCTTACACGCCCTTCTCTCATTTCACATCACAAAACACGGTAAAATTTGTTCTTTGCTTTCTTGAACTGTATATTTTATACCAATCAAAGGACGTTTTCATGATGTGGAGTTTCATGCTTATAGCCTTATACTCCTACTGCTCAAACACCGTACATGACTCCGTACCAGACTCCGTTCGCCGGGCAAGCTACACCGAAATTTAGTCTTCAAAATCAAGGACAGTCTAACTCCAATCAAATATCATCCGGTGCTACGACACCAGCAAATGATCACAGAAGACCTAGGTGAGAAACCTAAACACAATTTTAATTTTCATTTTGGCTTTTATTGTAATGTAATATAAACTGTGTTCACTACTTTTATTATTTTTTCGTGCAGACCTGGTCCTAAAAGTATTCAAAATGGAAATCGGCCTAATGAGTCTGATGACTGGAGACGTGCCGCTGAAAACTGGGCTAAATCGTCTACTAAACCTAATATCCCACCACCTGCGCCTTCTAGCAGATTTGGCGGAGGAAATCCTCCTGCCTCTTTTGTAACGACTCCTAAGTCCCCTGCAGCCAGGAATGCCGCACAAGTTATAATTGATGGCATAAATAAGGTATGCATTTTCATTAAAAGTATAACAAGAATGGTTTTATCCAGGATTGCATTGGTAATAATGTTCAAAATATGTTTTTTTTTATTTGCAGAATAAACAAATGAGTTCTTCTGCTCTAAACTATATTCCGCACAAATCTCCCAGATCCGGTCGAGAGAGTTTGCGGTCCACTCCTCGGACCAATTTCAGTCCTCGGTCAATGGTGGAAAGTTCCCTTGGGGATGAAACGCCTCTTTATGATGAAAACTAAGAATGCTGTAATTTCATACTTGTTCAAGGAGAAATGCATTTGGTAGCACACATAAAGCGTGTGTGTCAACACCAAATGAGTGAGATTTAATGTTTAATCTGTATTTATTGGGTTGCTCGTACATAGCAGATGTACATGTGAATCTGAAAAGATTTGAATGAAAGAGTAGGACTGTATTTTAAAACTATTAGCAATATTGCAAACAATTTTCTTATATTACGAACTTGATGTGAACATGTTGAAAACTGAAATCAATAAATTATAGTTCTTATTAGTTCGTTAAACAATGTTTACGTCTATATTGTTAGAGTTCACCGCCAAGAGTAGTTATTTACGTAATAAGAATATTTACGCGTCGTAGATAGGGAAGAAATTATAGCCGCGAACTTGTGAGCAGAGCCTTTGTTGTAGCCGTCGACTATATAGAAAGCTAAATGCTGAGGAAACTAATGCACTTAAGGTCTTCTAATAATGTTGCGTAAGAAGAATATAAATAAATAGTATGAAATGCTCAATATATAATTTTTACTATCCTTAATGTTTACTCGACTAAGCAGATTTTTTAAAGATATTTGTCACAGTAAATACAGAAGAAATATACATACATATTTATTATAAGTCTCCTCATCTGATGAACGAATAAAAATTTCGTACGTAAAAAATATAATACAAGTGTAATATGTGATATTGACTACAGTGCGTGTCAAATTCGAGACACGTTATAATTATAATTAGTAGCGAAGTAACAATAATTTGGTACCACATTGTTTTAATTGGATTTACTAAAAGTCTCTTCGTACACTTTTAAATTGCATTCGTTTAGGTTGACGGGTGTCGGGTTGCCATAATTTGCAGTTTTTAGTAGCAGGATCTCTAGCTGCACATACTGTCGGATCCTCTTCATCAACGCACTGGACACGGAGAACATTGAAGTAAAAATTACCCAACATCTCTGCCGTCGGAGTCCCAGCCTTCTTCAGGCATTCGTATAGCAGTGAATCGCATTCGCAATGAGATCTGAAAAAAAAAACTTTATAAACACGGGAACAAACCGGTCCACACATTTGCTCAAGTACGTACTATGTATGTGCACAGGTAAAAAATGAATGGGTAAACAATTTAGTCATTTAAAATAGTAATATCAATTCTTTTTCCACACACTTTGTGTACAATGACCAATTAACAAGACCGTATCGACTTCGGAACGCCTTGACTTTGATGGGGCAGTGATCGTGAGCCCGGCAGCATTTGTCCAAATGCCTCTCGGGGCCCAAGTCGTCGTAACTGGTTGAGATATCACCTAGACCGCACCACTTGGTGCCTAGAAAATCAAATAATGAACAAACCGTGAATGATTTTAGACTGGAATGCCGCTTAATGTAGAAATCTTACGAAAACAGTCTCTGTTGTTCATTTAATTACCAAATAGTGCAATTAAACGGCCATACTGCCAACAATACTAATATTGTGAAGAAAAAGATATCAGTTAAACTGGGCAAAGCTGGAGGACCCGTATGTATATACCTGGTAAAATTCCGGAAATAATAGACCACATGTTGTAGTCACTCATATTGTTGGAGAAAGGAACTTGAGGATTTCTTTGGGCCAGAGCTTCAATTTGATTGCTGCTCGCTCCAGAACTTCTGGGCTTCGGCTCCAAGGCTTGACACGCTGTAATGATGGTGAGCATGGTGCGGAAAGTAGCTTTTTCAATCATCTTTTGCTTGTCCGCGATCATTTTTAACACACGCTCCGCATCCTCCGGCTCCCTACAAAGGTGCAAAAGAACTATTAAGAAGTGCTCAAAAGCCTCAAACTTCCGTTTCATTTCACAATATAAAACTACAAACTCCGGTAATCCCAAAGGTGAGCGCTACCACGCTTTTGACCTTGGTTGCGAACGGTCAAGGACAGGTTACTGAGCGCCCATTCCAAACATTTTAGAGGTTAAAGAAGGTCCATTATTCTCCATAAAAGAACTTGTATGAAACCAATTTCATTCCCACCATGATAAATTATACCTCAATGAGACCAACAATTATCTTAGTGAAAGATGAGGCAGTGAAGTATTTAGCTTTTTTTTTTGTTCAAATAAAATCGTGATGATAAAAGAATTGATAAAAGAAGCTACAACTATTTTTTTTTAAAGGTTAACATATTCAAAAACGTTTTTCAATGAAGTAACACATGAACAAATGGTCACACGTGGTGAAAATAACAATAAACTTCCGTATTTCGAAGCATGACAAAGCGAAATAAAAAATACACTTTTGACTGATTCCAACTATGTACTCCAACATTGGGGTGTAACCACAAAAATAATAAAAACGTGCTCTTTTACCAGAAGAATGTCAACGCAATTACTCCTACAAAAACCATTTGGAGAAAAAGAATGTTTGAGGCTAAACAAAACAATTCTAGCATTTCCCTTTGTACATTTCCCTTTGCACTACTGGCGTGCCACTTTTGTTTAGTGTAAAGGGTAGGACATAAAATGAAATAAATCAAAGATGAGCTGGGAAAATGGATGTCTTACACGACTTCAATGA
>JAQGBT010003194.1:0-20519 GCA_034698585.1 Disparrhopalites patrizii | reverse complement strand
AAAAAATTTTTTGTGACCATTGCGCCGCAGCAATAGTACATTTGTGACCGCGAGACTAAACTGGTTGGGCACCCCTGCGCTAGATGTAAATACATATGCCGTACAGTATTTATCGAATCTTTGCTTTTATTGTCTGATAATATATATTTACAACTTTTTACCCAATTATTTTGGTGATTATCTTCGTGATCCCATTACCCCCGAAGGGTCCCGCCTACCCACTTCAGACGGTGACCCGAACTGTTTGGATTTGTATGAAGTCAAAATTGTTCTACACAAGAACACCCCTGAATTCTTGCTATCACCTTAGACTGCGTGGCGACAATTTGTGCAATTAATTCCGTTTGAAAGTAGTGCAGAACTTGAAGTGCCTTTGTGCGTAAATAATTCTCTCTACAGAGAAAACAGAGACAAAGAAATTAGAGTTCCTTATCGATATGAATTAGTGAGTACCAAATTCGATAACAAGTTCGACTTCAAATTCAAATATTTCATCTATAGAAAGTAATCAAAATTCTTAGTTGCTATTTAATTCGAAACCAGCTTTCAATCAATCAACTTGAAATTGGTATAGATTTGAACTTTGTTTTTCAACGGAGTTTCTAGTTTTCTTCAAGTAAACTCGTTAACCGATTCAAGTACGAGTTCGAGTTCGGATTGAAAATAAAGTACTCAATAAGGAACGCTACAAAGAATGTAATGCGTCTCCATTTTTAAAATCCAAAATGTGCAAATCAATAAATTTTTCAAGTTGAATCAGAATTTTGCCGCGGCAAGTAACGTTTACATACTTCCTTTTAGCAGGGTGAATTCGAGTATTAATTTGCAGTTTCATTTTGAATGCTCAGTCATTACGATAGTCATGTTTTAAATTGCGGAATACATCTTTTTACACAGGTATGCCGACAAGTAAATACATTTATCAGTAATTTTTTGGTAAGTACTCCCTTGTACCACATCGCTCATTCTTTTTGTCCATGGCTACTATTTTATTGCAAATGACTATAATTACTACAAAATGTGTGGGATGTGTACAGTGGAGTCTCTGTATAAAAGCCCTGAAGGGAGGGCCGAAGAATATTGTTTCAGTGAAATGTTGTTATAAAGAACATTAAATATATGCACCTTACATATACGAAGGCCTGAAAAAATAATAATATGGTTACAGAGAAAAGCTGTTATACAGAGACTTGTTATAGAGAGACTCCACTGTATTGTCAATATTAGTACCTTATTCCGTCGTACAATACCACTAATTTTCTCAGTGTCTATCTGCCACGTATTTTGTGATTATTGAAGCCTATAATCTCAGCAGGAAATAGGTTTACTGTCGAATGTTTGCGCTTTTGCAATGACGACTGGGACTGCTAATGGCCATATTTACATGCTCCAAAAATGTCAGTCATTGCACTGACTTGCGCAATTTGTGCGTGTTTATACATACACATATTCATGTACACAGATATATAATTGTACATGTCGTCGTTTCAAAGCCAACAGTGAGTAAAAGAGCGTAAAACTAATGTCAAAACCAGCTACATAGAAGGCAAAATTCCGTAAAAAGTGTTTCACTTGTAGTTAATTTTGCCATTAGTTTCATGTGCGTTGAATAGATTTGTATACTAAACCTTCATATAACCAAAGAACCATGATGTGCAATCTGATAAAAGCGTTTAGAGCTATATTAAATGTGATTTTTCCGATTTCTTACGGTAAAAGCCACACCCGACAAACAACTTACATGATCTGCCGCCGTGATCTCCGTTGGAATTTTTTGTACCTTGAAATCCTCTCCTCTTTCTGCCTGCTGCCTTTCCATGTGGATAAAGAGAGAATGCGAATCACACAAAAAGTACGACTGTGGAAGCGACTTGTGTTTTATTTGCGATTTGGTCTCTTGTTCCCGTACTTTGCATTCTATGGATTAACGCTTGTCTGCTCTGTCCTTGGCACCTGCCATTTTGACTTCCAGATCTTCCCCGTCCATCTGACAATGACAGTCTCCATTCCAGCGTTGATTTGTTGGGAGTTAAATCTTTTCCTATATGATAGGAATCTGACGGTGCTGGTATTTAATGAAACACTAAATAACCTCCCAGGTGAGAGCTGAGTTCAGCGATTTTTTCGATTGATTTTATTTACAATATTTTTATGAAATGCAGAAGGTTGAACAGATAACATGTAACAAATTTATATACAGGGGAGTCTCTATATAACAAGTCTCTTTATAACAACATTTCTCTGTAACAACATTATTTTTCCAGCCCCTCGTACATGTAATGTACATATTTAATGTTCTGCATAACAACTTTTCCCTGTAGAAATATTTTTCGCTCTTCCCTTCAGAGCTTTTATATAGAGACTCCACTGTATGCATATTACGTATACATATATGTGTATATAACCATACTCTGACACAACGCTTCTTATTCTTATAATACATGTAAGCATATTACACATAAAAAGCTCCGTTGAGAGGATTTGTTAGTAGGCAAATTATGCTTTAATTTTTTCAAAAACGACTATGTTTAAAAGCTGAAAAACTATCTATTTTTTCAGCATTTTTTGAAAACCTGCTAATACTTCTGACTTTGTAATGCTTAAGTTTTAAGAAATTGGGAAATTTTAAAATTAAAAAACAATTGCTTTGGAATGGCAGATTTTTTGAGCTCATAAACATGGAGGTTTCATGAATTTTAAAATTTCTCAAATTAGTATCTTTTCCTTGTTGTAGCTATAACCAAATTTTTTTCAGAAATTACTTATTTTTGTTTGGTTTTTAGAAATACATATAGCGCTGTATCGCGATGGGCTGTCCATAGTATATTTTTCAAAAACATTACTTTTCAGTATGTTAGCCAAAAATGCTTTTCCCATTTTTCAATGCATAATTTGGCTGCCCATTTTAATAATGCTTCCTTTGAATTCGACAGATATTGATGCACCCCAAAAATCTTCTTGGCGAGCTTACTCCTTGCAACAATTAATTCTAATATTTAACCCTTTTCTACTACCTGCATCAGAAATAGTGATGACAATTTACTATTTCTTTATACCCAACCGCCTGTTCACTGTATTTTATTTTGTCTCGGAAACTAACAAAAACTTGTTCAATTACTCCATCTGCACGTTGATTGACGGACTACTCTTGGTGAACTCCGTATCGGGGCTGATCGTTTGTATATTTACTCAATCATTATTTTTCATCACATGCAGTGCTATACTTTTCTCGGAAGAAGCTTGGCTTAGGTATACCCATTGAATTCTATCATCATAAAATATTGCATAATACATTTGCAAAGCACATTCTCGAAAGTTACAATTTTGTTCGCAGGAAATCAGCAGCAAGGAACCCCAAAAAACGGGCTGAGGCGTGCGTCTGGACCTGTCGACGACTGCAGCTGGGAATCCAATTATTTAATTCCATCTTCCACAACATAATTTTCTCGTTCAAGCTATTCGCCATTCTCGGAACAATTTCCCTCTGGTTCACTGCAATTATCTTTGGACATGTCACACCCGTCCAATCCTCAACTGTGGCCTTAATGGGAATGCAACTTACTACCTTTTTCCTTCTGACCTATGACAAAGCCTTTGAAATCCCAAATCAGATCCATCGGGTGAAGCAGAATTTACTAGTTGTGTTAAGAAACAAGGGCGTAAATATATTTTGGCGTCGAAGTGGTAGTACTGAATTGTTGGAGAAGACGATTGTTTCTCTGCCTGCCAGCAGGATACGAGTGGGAAGTTTTCATTGGTTGGAACGGGCTTCTACGCCAAACTACTTGGATTTCGTTGCGAGACAATTGGGCAGCTTAATTTTGGCGCAGAAAAGAAGCATGCGTTTCTAAAAGAATTCCGAAGAAGTGGAGATGCATTCGATAAACGGCAAAAGAATTCCCACATATCCAGGTTCAAGCGTTAATACACATTGCTATGCAGGGATGGCAACGATTTGATTCTGAATCGGATTTTTCGATCAATTCGATTCGATTCAATTCAAATATAAGTACATGAAAATTTCATTCTACTCGGAACCGTGAATCGAATCAAATAATTCGATTCAAGGCGTAAATCGGATTATAAAATTTAAATTAAATTCGATTCATTTGATTCAATATATTTAGTACAAATTGGATGTTCTTTCAAAGCAGAGCAATAGCATCAAAATATTGCAGCAAATTAAAATCAACGGCAAATATTTTATCATGGTGACTTATTTTTATTTGGCGTGACAAACTTTTAGACTTCACTAAATAAGCTTCAAATTTGCAACACGTGAAAAAAATGTGTTACAATAATAATATTTTTCGGATCGTTAGAATCATGATTCGATTCAATCCATGGGCTTGAATCTTGAATCGAGCCGAATCCAATCATTGGCATAATGAATCGGATCGGATTGCGAATTTCGATCCGGTTTGGGCTTTCAAATGAATCGAGCTAAACATCGTAGATCAAATCGGATCGTTGCCATCCCTAGTGCTATGTATAGCTACACGTGCCGGAGTATATATTTGTCAGACATTAAAACAGTGGATGGTTACATGTCTATTGATGAGGCCTATATTATAGTCAAGTGAAGACTACATACAATAGAATACAGCGGACTCTCGCTATAATAACCATGAAGAGAAGGGCAAAAACGGTTGTTATGTCGAAAAGTAGTTATATGGAACATTCAATATGTACACTACAATACATATGCGAAGGACGGAAAAATAAAGTTGCTATACAGTAAAAGTTGTTACAACGACAGTTGTTATAGAGAGAGAGTCCACTGTATGAATCGATATACAGTGGAGTCTCTCTATAACAAGTCCCTTTATAACAACATTTCTATGCAACATCATTATTTTTTCTGTCATTCGTACGCGTACAGTACAGTGGACTCCCTCTATAACAACTCTCCTTATAACAACTTTTTCTCTATAACAACTACATTTTTCAGCCCTTCGTATATGTATGCATATACGAATATTTATTATGTACACTATAGTGTACATAATAAATATTCTATATAACAACTTTTCTATACAAAAATCATTTTTGTCCTTCCCTTCAGGGTTGTTACAGCGAGAGTCCACTGTACATGTTGAATGTTCCATATATAACAACATTTCCCAATAACAATATTTTTTTCTCTTCTCTTCAATGTTGTTATAGAGAGACTCCACTGTACGTATAAGAACTTTCTCTACAACAATAGCACGAGCAATTTCAAAAGCAAATAATCTATACACTACGGATAGTCTGCAATAAATCTTGTCCAGAGCAACTCCACCCACAAAAGCAGAATGGAACTGCCGTGGCATGTCCAAACAAACTGAAATAGCAAATGAATGGCCGACCAGTTCAAGCTGAATTTTTTGCTCACTT
Organism: Disparrhopalites patrizii; assembly: GCA_034698585.1. NCBI lineage: Eukaryota > Metazoa > Arthropoda > Collembola > Symphypleona > Sminthuridae > Disparrhopalites > Disparrhopalites patrizii. The sequence goes on along the minus strand of JAQGBT010003194.1, from coordinate 15,140 downwards.
GATTCGACCCCTGATGTTCTGGAACATTCCAGCACGTCTCTGGAAATCGGATTTGATTAAACTTTGCCCACAATTTGTACAATCCTCCGCCCACAAGCAAGTGAATTCGGGCAAACATAGCTTTGGTATACTTTCTCGGAAATTTTCCATCACAAATCCAGAGGCTGCGCCCATCCCCGATTGAGTAATCGCCATTTTTGCTAGATACAAATTTCTGTTTCGTCCTCTCCACTATATGTTTATGCGTCTCAAACATTTTCCAATAGTAATCAAATTCTTCAGACAAGACCAGGAGAGCTGTTGCAGGTTGGACGAGATTCGTCCCAATAAGTCGGGACAAATTTCTGTTGTCAAAGCATTTGATGTTCTCCGACGATGTGCCCGAACTACTAACAGCGTACAAAATCCCACCCCCCAAATTTGTGGTCATTTGAAAAGACTTTGATTGCTTACGATGAATGCAGATTTTCCTACAAAATTCTGGCATGCCTTCGTCTCCGTCGTAACTTTCCGAGTAAGTTTCTCCTAGCTGATCCTTCTTGGTATCTTTATCCTTCAAATAGCCTGCTGGGATAAATAGAGAAAAGTTTTTCATATCCTTCAAAGAATTCCACGGAAAGTAAAGAATTTTCCCTGCGGCCGTCTCCGACTGAATTAGTCCTTTGTAGCTGTTCGTTAGGATCAGGTTCAGCGGAAACCAGGCTAGACTGAAACAACGGAGGCTCGTAGTAATTACCGGGAGCTGGTGCTTCCATTTGAAGATGGCCTGGTCCAACAAATAGCCAAGCACTAAAATGCTGGAATTAAATACAGACACCAAATAGTGGATGCTGCTTCCAAAGTTTATCAAATATCCCAGAAAGAGCACCACGTAGAACGTCGTGACTGCAATTGCCACCCAAACCTCCCAAGTAAAGGGATTAACGTAATTTGAGCCGCCAACATCCTTTTCCGAGACTCCGTCGGAGGTGATGAAGTGAACGGACCATTCCTTGCCTAGGGGAAAAACGTGATTAAATATTCTGTCAATGGCGGCGAACTTGTATTGCATCAATGACATAAGAGGAGCAAGGAACTCGTGGGAACAATTCTTGTGGCCCTGCTCAAAATAGTGATCGAAACTTCTTAAGATGCGAACGGGATTTTTCCTGGTAAATGGATTGCCTTCGGCAGTGATCAAATCGACCGCCTCGTAATCATCGTCGTCGTCTTCCTCCAAACTGTGGTCTTGGTAATATTTCTGATGTTGATCAAACGCCAGATTCCACCGGAAACAATTGCCCGCCGATATGGCATCCTTGTATTCCTGACGCATTTGTCCGTGGCATGAGCTTGTTTCTTGGCATCGAAACACGATGCGGCGATCCGAGGTGAATTGGAGGACGACCTTTGCATCGTTGAAATCCATCCCTCTTTTGTGGTGCTTGTACATTATTTGGAACACTGGGAAACCCTTGGGCTCCATTTGGAAATGAACACTCTCGATGTAGGATTTTGCAGCCTTACATTTGACATCGGCGAGGTGAATGAAGGTGAATGGGAGGAAGGGGAGGATGTACACACGCAAGCCTTTTTGGCTGTGGAATTACAGTGTACGGTAAGCTCCTATTTGCAGGAGCTTCAAGCTGCAGGAGCGTAAATGTTCGTCTCTTGAAATGTCCCGGGAGCTCCGGCAGGGATTCGATACAACGGCAATTAGGTAACACCAGATGTGTGACATTTTCACTGCCTGGAACTGCTCTATAGTGGACGGCTTGGGTGCATTTTGAGAACAATAGCGATGACGGCGTACATTGTGGATTATATACGGAATGCGAATGCCCGGATAGTTGCTGGGAGATCTGGGCGTGACGAATAAGGTGAGAAGGCAGGATGCGTATGGATTTACTATTTTGTCTATGGGTGGCTGTGCAAATCCTGATAACTGGATTTGTCCGTAGATGCAATGTAAAATTTGGAGGATACAAATTTCAGTCCCAATGAATTTCTTCATTTTGCATTACAATTTTGTGGTGGTATTATGACCTATGTATGTTTTAAATTGGTTCGCAAAGCTCTAATGTAAGCTATCTGACACACTAAAGGTGTACAGTGGAGTCTGTCTACAAAAAGTCTATAAAAACATTTCTGTATAACAACATTATTTTTTACGCCCTGCGTACAGATATGCTATTTTATGTTCTATACAACAATTTTTCCTTGTAACAATGTATTTTGCCCTTCCCTTCAGAGTTGTTATATAGAGACTCCACTGTATATACACAGATTGGGAACACAAAAATTGTGCGCAAGTGTTTTACCTTGTCGCCTAAAAGGCGTTTGTTGGACATCCAATGCTTTAATTCTTCTCAAACTATCGTGAACTTAAAAAAAAAGTCCACAAACACAACATCATTATCGAATAACGATCGCATAATCATAAGTTTTTAGTACACTGTTGATATTCAATAAATCCTATAGTATAACACACCAAGCATTATGGTTGTTATTTCTTGAAGTATAGCAAGAGTTTTTGACACAATATCAATAAAAATGTGAGTTGGGCAGTATAATTTTAAAGAAATACAAATAGGTTATTATATAGGTATAGATGCACTCTCGACGACGGGACTTCCCTTGTACATTTATTCACCGCTCTACGTCTAACAATAAGATTCATCTAAGACTCTACATACATAATTGTTCAGGAATATTCCTACAACTAACGTACAATTAGTAAGCGCGAATTACCAAACTTACAGCATATTCAGAGATGACAACTGTATTACAAAAATATTTATTTGGTGAAATGATAAAATCGACATGGATGTTCTTATATTTTGCAATGAAATTACACTGAAACTAAAGGTGCACACCGATTAAGAAAGAACTCTGTAATTTCGCCAGCAGCTGTGTAAATTTTCTCGGCGATTGCTGCCTCTCAGAAGTGTAGCAATAAGCTCGAAATTTCTTGAAAAAATTGCTTGTGCAGGTTTATTTAAAGTATAGTCTTCCAGTCTTTCCTGTCCCAAACATTATTTTTCTGTTTTAAACAAAACATCTCTGATATTGTGGCAAAAATTGTCCAATTTTTGCTGAAATAATAATTGCCCTGGAAAATAATGCAACGCAAAAATTCTTGGAAACAAAACATAATTGTGGGCCCGGATCGGCCATAAAACGTTGATTTTTTTACCAATTTCCATGTAACTTTGTCTCGCAAAATGCTTGATAATTTGCGCTTGTAGCAATTTCCCTGCTATCAGGCCCAAGACCATATCATTATTTCTGGAATTGGTTCTGGGTTTTCCCTGAGCCTGCGGGACTGCAATTGATGTAGTGTAATTAATTTTCGTATAAAAAATGCAGTGAGAACGTCCGCAGTAAGAGGTAAGTCATTTGAGATTTTGCTTTCAGTTTTTAATTTAGGAATCAGGATCTTTCCACGTGGAATCAGCCTTTTCGCCGCAGTATGTAATTACGTTCGTATAATCGTTACTCGAAACCAATTTCAACATTGGTTATACATACGTAGATGCGTAGCATAAAAGATATCCATATGCATAGTCACCTATATAAGAGTACATTGCCGGAACGGTTGACATTGGACATTTCATTGCCTTACGCAAAACTTTAAACGGAGGCAATCTAATGGCTATTCTTAGCCAATTTTTTGGTGAACCTTCCCACATTCCACATCCGGAATATTTCTGACTGCCAGCATACTGTTTTATTTTAAACAAAGAAACCTATATGTATATATTATGTTGACTGAGACTACTAATTTCTTTAAATGGTTCCAAATATCAGTCATTACACTTTTCACAGCATAATTTGCGTGTATACCTCTAATTAAACTTGCTCACAAAGACATCCATTACAAAAGGGGTGCCTTCCTAATAATACATAAAAATTTCCTGGTGGCCCGGACTAATTGTCGCGAACGTGAGCAAATGGCAAGAAAACCCAGTGTATACAGTCAATTCTCTCCATAACGGTTTAGCAAAAAGCAGCCAAAAAACGGTTATAACGAATAACCGGTAAAAGGATATATAAGATTTTAGCATTGAAATGGTCTCGGGCGGGTTTGTTAACACCGTTATAGTGCGAAAACCGTTATAAGGAGGTCCGTTATAGAGAGAATTAACTGTAACTATTTCTCATTATTAAATAACATCCTGAAAGTTTTCGAAGTTATAAATTGTAGAACTTACTCCAGTGCAGGACGCATCAAAAACTTAAATGCTCTCCCGACAAGATCTCCGTTGGAATTTGGCGTCCCTTCAAATTCTCTCCACCTTCTGTCTCTTCCCTTTCCAAGTGGATAAGCATAAAATGCAAATCCGGAAAAAATTCCGGTGGTGGAAGCGAATTGTATTCTATTTGCGATGTGGGCTCTTCTTCCCTTACTTCGTCCTCTGTGGAGGAACGCTCATATGCTCTCTCGTTTTCACTGGCCAGTTTGACTTACATCTCTTCCCCATTCATCTGACAGTAACAGTGATGATTCCCACGGTGTTCTGTTGGGAATTGAATCTGTTCATCTTGGATCGGAATGTGACCGTCCTGGTATTTAATGAAACCCTCAATAACCTTCCTGGTGAGTGCTGCCGTATTTAAGGTTAAATGTAGCTGGAAAAAGATTTTTTATCTTTACAATCAAGTAATGACATCCGAAAAAATATGAATTAAAATTCGAATAAAAATACCGGTCTTTCTTAATTATGAATACAAATTTAAATTTAGGATATCTAAAATATGAATTCTATTTCCAATACAATCTTATTCAAATATTTAGTCATATGAATACGTATATTCAAATGCCTTTCGAATATTTAAAAAAAAATATTTTTCGCAAAATCAATACACAAAATTATAAATTGATTCCACAAATCTGATTTCGCAAAAATAGATGCTTATACGGTCGAAATTGTTATATCACTGTCAATTGAAAAAATCATTGTTGCAATGCCTTGATTTTCCAAAAAAAAGCTTACTCGAAGGCGGGAATTAGCAACATAGTGAAAGAATGTTCGAATACCAATATGTATCGGAATCCAAATGTGAACTTTTGAATACGAATTTGAATTTCGAATGTATTTGTAATTGTAAATTCAAATTTAAATATTTTTCTGACAAAAATATGGATACTAATTCCGATTGAAATACTGAAAAATGGGAATTTAATTCCGATTTGAATTCGAATACCGACTTGGATGTCATGCCATGTTTATAATCAATTTACATGCTAAAACACCGTCAGAGCGTAAAATGTAATGATTCCTTTGATTTCGACAGATTCCGATGCATCCCAGAAATTTTCTTGGCGAGTTTACTCTGTACAACAATTAATTCTGATATTGCTGCCTCTCCTTTTCGTGACTTCAATAGTCATGATGTCTCTTTATTTTTTCGTCATACCAAATCGCTTATTCACTGTTTACTATCTTGTCTCAGAAAAGCACAGGAACTTGTTCATCTACTCAGTTTGCACGCTGATTGACGTCCTGCTCATTATAAATTTGGCATCGGTGGTGATTGTCTCCGTATTTACCCAGTCATTATTTTTTCTCACAAGCAGTGCTTTACTTCAACTGGAGGAGCGGAAAACCACGTATGAATTCAACTACGACTTAATAGCATGTTCTGTACAGTGGAGTCTCTCTATAACAGCATCCAAGGGAACCCAAAGTTTTGCTGTTACACATAAAACGAATGCTGTTATAGAGAACACAATTATTATGTATAATATGTATAAAGTGCTGCGAATGTCATGACCTAATGCTGTTATGGAGAGACTCCACTGTACTATACTTCTTTGTATCTACTTTACCTGATTTTTATGTTGCTTACAGAAAGCCAGGAAAACGCAACCTAATTAAAGTGGCCGCGGGTTGTCTCATAACCTGCCGGCGAGTCCAACTAGGAATCCAGTTATTTAATTGCATCTTCCCCTATATCATTTTCTCGTTTAAGGTCGTTGCCATTATAGGCACCATTTCCATCTGGTTTTTGGCGGTTATTGTCTGCCACGTCTCACCCGTCCAATCCGTCACTCTTGTGCTTTTGGGGACCCAACTATCAACCATGTTCCTCGTGGCTTACGACAAGGCCTTTGGAATCCCAAGTGAAATCCATCGGGTGAAGAGGAACTTATTGGTTGCGTTAAGGAACAAGGATGTAAATATATTTTGGCGTCGAAGTCGGAGGGCTCAAGCTTTGGAGAAAACGATTCTGTCTCTGCCTACCTTTGGAATTAGAGTGGGGAGCTTTCATTGGCTGGAGAGGGCATCCACGCCCAATTTTTTGGATTTCGTTGCCAGACAGTTGGGCAGCTTGATTTTGGCTCAGAAGGGGAACATGAGGTTCTGAAGGTTTTCTCAAGGAATCAGCTTGGATTACTTAACAGGCAGGAATTGAATGCCATAGTGTGTACCAAGTTATGACATGCGAATCGGTACAGTAGAGTCTCTATAATAAGGTTCTTTATAACAACATTTCTCTCTAACAACATTATTTTTCCAGCCCTTCGTACATGTAAGGTACATACTGTGAGATGATTCTCATCTCTTAGCGTCGCTATGGTGTTAAGTTTGTTATTAATAATAATACAAATGATTGGCTGTTGTTGTGAGCCGGACTTTGTTCGGACAGTAAATTCACTATACTGCTCCTCAGACGGGTTTTATTGGCGCTCAGACGAGTATTAAAGTTACTCCCTGTTCTCACTATTTCCACTTGCACTGTATTTATTTATTTAATTTTATTTCATATTTTGCCCTTTGGCATATTTATTTGTGTGCCTTTCCCTGCTTTTCTGCTTGCTTTTAGCATTTTCCTTTGCTTTCACCTAAATGGCTATTTCTACCGTGATTCTTAAAAATCGTTTTTCGTGGCTACCTACCTTAAAAATTTGTATTTAATGCTCTTTAGAACAATCTTTCTCTGTAACAATATTTTTCGCCCTTCCCTTCGAAATTGTTTTAGAAACTCCACTGTATTCGAATTTAAATCAAAGGTAAATTCCGGAATTTATATCCATATTCAGTATTTGAATCGGAATTAGTATCCATATTTGTGTCATAAAAATATATAAATTGGAATTTGTAATTACAAATACATTCGAAATTCAAATTCGTATTCAAAAGTTGATATTTAGATTATGATAATTTATTGGGTTTCAAAAATTACTTTAATATGCGGCTAATTCTTGCTTACGGGGAAGTTTGTTTTTGCAAAATCAAGGTATGTATTGTAACGATGACATTTTTTCAATTTTCAATAATATCAATATTTCATCCGTAAAAGCATCAATTTTTGCAAAATCAGAGTTGCGGAGTCAATTCATAATTATCTTATTGATTTTACGTTTATTTTAAGCTGCAAATTATGCCCGATTGCATTAAAATTACATTTTTAAAAGTATTACAAAAGTATTTGAATACGTATTCATATGTCTAAGTATTTGAATAAAATTGTTTCGGAATTAGAATTTGTATTTTAGATGTCTGAAATTTAAAGTACTTTAAATTTAATTTTTATTAATATTTATTAATATTAATAATTTGAAAAACACCGCTAAGCACCGTTCGAATTTTAATTCATACTTTTTCGGATGTCTTTCCTTGCTGTGTGCAATCTGACACATATACATAATCTATTATTAATTCGAGTCTTTACACAAAAATAATGCTGAATATAATTGTAAACTGCCAGAAGTTGATACGGCGGAATTGTTAATTTTTTTTATTGATCAAGTTGTGAAGTAACTGCATGGATATATGAACTAATTGAAACTACAATTATTAATATTATCACACCTCCAATAAAATAAACTATCAAAAAGCTAAGTACACCTGTACACTTCCTGCCTAATTCACTTTATTGGGATATGAGCTTTAGGCCTAAAACTGTCACGCTGTTGGAATGCAAACTAGTCAAACCTAACTCTCCTGGTACAAGCTAAAATTACCCCTGAACTTAAAAGGCTTCACCTACGCAGAACTACAACCTTCTAATTCAAGATTAACTAAAACTTGTGGATGGTAAGATAACTGGTAGAGCGAAGAAATTGTTTGTTGAAGAACCAAAAAATTTCCCCAGCGAACTTTACACGTAGATGTTTTACCGAATAAAAACGAACTTATTTATTACGAGGCTTGTCGAATCACAACCGAATAAGTGTTTAACGAGAGACAATTCTCTCCCGTATGTACATTGAAAAAGACCAATGACAAATGCACTTGACATTGATCTTAAAGAGAACGTTTGCTGAGACCACACCAATTATAAACGTAGTACAAAGTGCTGAATACCATGTAATATTGCATGGTGAAATATTGCATGGTGGAATATTCCACTTGATACAAAATGCAGTCTCTTATGACGTTCATTCATCTCACACTCATACATTCTTTAGGAATGACTAACGGAAAATACATATGAGAAATAACTAATGCTTGCTTGAATTTCCGCAGTAACAATTGTAAGCGATATGACATTAATGAACGTCTATGAATCGAACAACAATCCTGTTTATCAAAAATAATAAATTTAAAATATGCCCTCAGAATTACCTAAATCTATTCCAGAGCAATTCAGCCCACAAAAGAAGTAAAGAAATTCCATGACAAATCAAAATCAGTTGAATAAACAACTCAATAGCCGATCGATCCAAGCTTAGCTTTTCCCTCCTTTTATTTCGTCCTTGAGGCTCTGGAGGAGCATTCCAGCACGTCTCTGGAAATCGAATTTGATTCCACTTTGCCCACAATTTGTACAATCCCCCGCCCACTAGCAGATGAATTCGGGCAAACATAGCTTTGGTATACTTTTTCGGAAATTTTCCATCAAGTATCCAGAGGTTGCGCCCATCGCTAATGGAAAAGTCACCATTTGAGCTATATAGAAATCTTTGTTTTGTTCTTTCCAAAATATCCTTACGCATTTTCATCATATTCCAATAGTAGTCGAATTCCTCTGACAGTACGAGGAGAGCTGTTGCAGGTTGGGAAAGATTTGTCCAGATAATGTCTGACAAATTTCTGTTGTCAAAGCATTTGATATTCTCCGACGATGCGTCCAAGCTACCGACGGCGTACAAAATCCCCCCGCCCAAATTTGTCTTCATTTGAAACGATTTTGATTTTTTCCGATGGATGCAGATTTTGCTACAAAATGCTGGCATGCCCTCGTCTCCGACGTAATTCTCCATGTAAGTTTCTCCTTGCTGATCCTCCGTGGCCTTCTGATCCTTCAAATAGCCTGCTGGGATAAATAAAGAGAAATTTTTCAAATCCTTCAAAGAATTCCACGGAAAGTAAAGAATTTTCCCTGCGGCCGTCTCCGACTGAATTAGTCCTTTGTAGCTGTTCGTTAGGATCAGGCTGAGCGTAAACCAGGCCAGACTGAAGAACCGGAGGCTCGTAGTAATTACTGGGAGCTTGTGCTTCCACTGGAGAGTAGCCTGATCCAACAAATAGCCAAGCACTAAAATGCTGGAATTAAATACTGAAACAAAATAGTGGATGCTGCTTCCAAATTTTAGCAAATATCCCAGAAAAAGTACCACGAAAAACGTTGTGACTGCAATTGCTACCCAAACGGCCCAAGTAAATGGATTGACATAATTTGAACCACCAACATCCTTTTCCGAGACTCCGTCGGAGGTGATGAAGTGAACGGACCATTCCTTGCCCAGGGGAAAAACGTGGGTAAATATTCTGTCCATCGCGGCGTATTTAAATTGCATCAAGGACATTCCAGGAGCAAAGAACTCGATGGAACAATTCTTGTGGCCCTGCTCGAAATACTGATCGAAACTGTTTAAAAGGCGAACGGGCTTTTTCCTCGTAAATGGATTGCCTCCGGTAGTGAGCAAATCATTCTCCTCATCATCATCCTCCTCATCCTCCTCAGAGCTGTCATCGTGGCGACATTCAAAATTTTGGTTAAACGCCAGTGTCCAGCGGAGGCAATTTGCGACCGACATCGCAACTTCGTATTTGTGACGCATTTGTGCGTGGCATGAGCTTGCTCCTTGGCATCGAAAGACAATGCGGCGATCCGAGGTGAATTGAAGGACGACCTTGGCATTGCTGAAATGTCCGCCTTTTTTCTGGTCGTTATACTGGATTTGGAAAACGGGGAAACCCTGAGGCTCCACCTGCTGATGAACGTCCTTGATGTACGATTTTGGAAGTTGGCATTTCGTGTTTTCGAAGTGAACGATGGTCATTGGCAGGAATGGCAGGAGGTACGCCCGAGGGTAATTGGCGCGATGGAAATATAGCGCACGGTATTGTGGAAGCAGCTTTAAGCTGCAGGAGCGAAAAACTTTGTCTCTGGAAATGTTCTTGGAGTTTTTGCACGAATTTGAAATTGCAACATTCAAATAACACCAAGTGTTGGACAACTTTACTGCCTGGACCTGCTCTATAAGTGAAATTTCCAGGGAATTTCGGCGACAAGATGGGTGGCGGTACACATTGTGAATTATGTAGGGAATTCGAATGCCCGGATAGTTGCCGGGAGATCTGGAAGTGACGAATAACGTGAGAAAGCAGGAGTGGTACGGGTTTATTATTGTCTCTATGGGTGGCTGTGGTATACCGGGCAGCTGGATATGACCGTACAGACAATGCAGCAATTGTTGCAAGACGAAGATATTTTTCCACATGGATTTTTGCATATTAGTATGATCGTTTTTGGTTAACACGTAGACGCCATTTCGCCTTTGATGCGAACAGTCGAACGTGGACGCACAGTGAAGGGAAAGGAACTTTGCCTGGCTGTGTTTTCCCTGATTTAGTTTTAGAATAATTTAACGCATAACAGATATTTCAAGTGTTTTGAAATATATGGTCTCATGGGCAACTGGTTCCGCATGACTGGGGCTGAAATCACTACTCACGGTAGGAAACAGTTTAAAGAAAGAGTTTGTCAAAAGGGGCTAAATCATAAGTGCGTGGATATGATTATTTTGTATGTACTATCGTGACTTGACACTATACACAAATAAAGATATCTCACTTCCAATAAAAACAATTCTACCAAAGCTATACTTCTCTTTACTCTTGTAATTTTTTTTACTGGGATATGAGTTCTAAATAATACACTGTCGCACTTGTTGAATGCTCTACAGCAATACTTAGCCCTCCTGGTAGTAGCTAGGCTAAAACCTTCTCGGCTAAATAAGTCTATTCTAAGGCGTCCCTAAGAACTTCCTAAATATCGAATTGGTCCAGGCTAACATGTCTAAATTAACCCAGTTGGTTGATAACGAACACAAATGTATAATAACTCCTGGAGGAACGTGAGATTCTCACTTGGGTTGAAGACTTGTTACTTTTTACCCCTTAAAAACCTATTTTATTATACGAGGCAGCTGTTACTTTTACAACAATTCAATAAAACCGGTCAAGCATGGCTGATGCAATCCAAAATTGCACTGCCGTATCAATACCAAATTATTAAATGTTTTGGATGACACATTTCTAAATTTTCATAGAATTTTCTAGGAGAAATTAAAAAAAAATCATTTTTCTGGAAGCGAAAACGTAGCGCTTTGTCTTTACAATACATACAGATTAGATCTTTGAGTAGAACAAAATGCAACTGCAATAACCTTGAAAGCTAACGTTCATAAATAATATGCTGACATAGAGTGCGTTCGTCAATCTCACACATACAGACAAAAATCGTACACACTCACACATGTAAGTTATTATATTCAATAAAGAAGAAATATGTAGGGAATACACTCCTTTGTATTTTATCTTCGCAATAAGCATAAAATTTGATGAATTATTTGACAGATGGTAAAGAATATATTAAGTACAAAAACGTCACTCCCAGTTTTCTCATTGATGAATAGTTGAGTGTAAGGATATTTTCCACCTACTTTATATGATTGACAGTATTTATCCATAGTTGAACTTAGTAAGAATAAAATAAACACTCATTACGATACGGATATGCATTTTAGATAGCAAATTTTCGTACCATGTATGTATGTATTTAGTTGGTATTTTGTAAATTTTTGGAATGCAGCGATTTCAGATTTGCAAAATGTGTGAGCCTGAAAAGCACGATTCATTGAGAGGCCAAATACATAAATATAAATACATTTGGAAACGCATTTTAATTGGATAGACTGGCGGCACGCAACGAAAAACGATCATATATACAGAATGTTTTTTATTTTTTATTCCTTATTCATCTCAAATGTTTGTTATAAACTCTATAACAGCAGTTACTGTATAACAGCAGGGTATTTCCTTCCCTCGGTCACATTCCTCTCACTATAACAGCACTTTCTTCCTGTAAGAACATTAGCGGCTAAATCAGATATTCCTTCAACATTAACTTTTTCTCTATAGCAGCACCGGGGCTCTATACCAGCACAGTTTTATTCTTTTCTCACTAAAATGTAAATATTTACCCCAATTGTGTAAATATTATTAGAATTTGGAAAATTCTCAAAGTTAAGCCTGACAATGATCTTAATTAATTAATATTAATATTTTTTTAACTAATTCTCTATACCAGCAGTTCGTTATACGAACACTTTTCCTGGTGCAGATAGGGTGACCTTATGGAGGGAGTCGACTGTAAACATGTACCTTATATGCATGAATGGCGGATAAAAAAATGTTTTTACAGAGAAATGTTGTTGTGAAGAGACTGGCATAGAGAGAATCCATTCTATGGCGTATCACTGATTATTAAGCGGAACCTATTTCAAGGTTCACAACCTGACTCACGACACAATCGACAAAGGCGGGTGTAGAATGCCGCTCAAAATAATGGAAAGCTCCCACACGGATTCCCACATTGGGCGGAAGGGCATTTAAATTCACCCGAAAAAACCTTCTCAAATCTGGTCCGATTCCCCACACTTCCGTTGTCCTCAAGCTCACCAACGTTTTAATCCTCCGAAATTTACTTGGGAGCTGGAAGGCACTGTTGAACATGATAGGATATAGTATCATGAGCATGATGCCACACATGAGGCATATCCCAAGAATTATGGGATTCTTTTGATCGGCACTCCTCAAAGCAATGTAAAAGGAGAAAATGGCTGTGTGCAGACAAAACAATTTGATCTCATAAATGAGGCTGCTGCACATGTTATTGAAAATCCGGACTTCCAGTCGAAGCTTGCTTTGTTCCCGGAGGACTCTTGACAAATTCGCTGCATCTGGCCTCTTATTCCTGAAATTATTTACACATTAATATTTATCCACAATATCAAATGCAATATTTACATTTAAATATTTAAATGCTCTAAGTTTATTTAAATTCTTGATTGACGGAACAAGGATAATTAATGAAAAAGGAGCAAAAGCGAAGAACGTTACGAAATGGGGCATTCCAAGCGGTGAAATTGCTGATCCTTTCCGGCGAAGAAATTTATTAGGAAAAAGGCCACAAGGAATGCTTTGCTGAATAAGTGGACGTATTTAAGGACGTCCAGGAAGAAGCAGATGGCCGTGCAAATTACTGCAAATGGCATCCCACGTGGCAAGACGCTGGCTAGTAAAATGGGCATGCCGGGAAACATGACGTACATGAGTGGCAGGGCCAAAATTACGGGATAGAGGCCTACTGCCAATAAAGACACCGCCAGCTCCGTAAATGTACAACCAAACAGAAAGGTTGGGGGTTGCGGTGATTCGTCGAAATCCTCACCTATATCAGGCACGTAAAAATATAAACAGCTAATTATGTGTAAACAGGAAAAATTAATTTTTGAAAGCAATATTGCATATGTAGCTATTGCATATGTACAGGGTTCCAAGAAACGATATACCCCCTTACCAATATGATGCAACAGTGCTGCAAAATAGACCAAAAACATGTTGCGCATGCAAAATTTTGTTGTGGATCTAGGAAAAAAAATTCATCCCGAATCGACCAACAGCCGAATTATGGCGGTTTTTTCAAACAAAATAAAAAATTTATATTTTTGACAATATTCCTTTTTTGTTTGTCTTTGTGGACAAAGCTTTGAGAATGTTCTTCCAACCGTACAAAATGACACAAGCGTGTTTTCTGAGTTTTCCGCACCAAGCTTAAAAGTAGAAATTTTTGACGAAATTAATATTTTTTATTATATCATCAAAAATTCCAAATAAAAACCATTTTTAAACTAATTAATGTCTTGAAGATTATGAAAAGTAACTTTCGGGAACTTTGTAAATGATTGCTTTTCACAAATTTATATAAGCTATGTATTTTTCCTATAGCTTCACAATAAAATTCTGCTCACTAAACACGCTTGCTCCATTTTGTGCGGTTGGGAGAACATTCAAAGCTTTGTCCCTAAAGACAGAAACAAACAAGTAATCTTGTCGGAATTTTTTTTTTGAAAAAGCCACCATAACTCTGCCATTGTTGGTCAGTTCGGAATAAATTTTTTCCTAGATCCGCAATACAATTTTGCATGCGACACATGCTTTATCTATTTTGCAGCATTGTTGCATCATATTGTTTAATGATGGTCATATGGTTTCTTGGAAACCTGTAAAAATTTATTTCCGTCAAAAAGGAGAAAAAATTATCTAAAAGCGTGAGCAAACGTACGCAAATTTGGGAAGAAAGCATTAAACAGCAGGCGGAACGAGTCTAGATGTTGCATGGAAACCACCCAATCCCAAAAACAATCGCTTAATGAAGTAGCTGTAGTTAATATAACAATTGGAATATAATACTCGACATGCTCCAGTTCGCATTTATACAGGATGTAATACAACTGATGACAGTAGAACACTGAATAGACACATCCGAAGATCAGAAACCAAAAATACTTATGAAATTCATTAGCACTTCTGGCGGCAAGAGAAATTTGACCCGTTAATGGATGAAATTTGAAGGGAAATATGCTTAGCCAACAGCAAATACGAATGGCATAAAAATCTGATAGGAGAGTCTTTCGGGTCAACATGCTGACTATATTTCGTCCACAGAAATACTCACTTCACTTGTACGGCCAACATTTTTGACACAAAACCTTCGGGATGGATTGACTTTTAATTGACTTTTAATGATAATGATATTTAATTTGATGGGAATGATAGCCCGCTCTAGTTGCTAAATATTTGCTTCCTTGTGCATGTCATATATGTATTTATAGTTGTTATTAGTTGCATTATTGAGGG
>JAQGBT010003193.1:0-20522 GCA_034698585.1 Disparrhopalites patrizii | reverse complement strand
TGCCTCTGACGACAACTCTAGGCAGTGCACATCTCAAACTTTGAACAAATTGTTTTATTTTCCATGTTCCTGATAGTAGAGAAAATGATAAAATTGGGCTGGTATAGAGTTCCGGTGCTGTTACAGGGAAAACGTTAATGTTAAAGGGATACCTGACTTGGGCGCTAATGATCTTATTGGAAGATGATGCTGTTATAGTGAGAGGAATGTGACCGAGTGCACTCTGCTGTTATAGAGTACAGTTGAGTCTGTGTATAACAAGACTCTTTATAACAACATTTATCTGTAACATTTTTTTCCAGCCCGTCTACATATACAGTGGAGCCTCTCTATAACAACACTGAAGGGACTGGCGAAAAATAATATTACCGGGAAAAGTTGTAATATAGAACATAAATTATGTAGTTTATATGTATGAAGGGCGGAAAACATAATGTTGTTATTGAGACATGTTGTTATAAAGAGACTTGCTATATAGAAACTCCACTGTAATGTAAATATTTAATGTTCCATATAACAACTTTTCCCTGTGAACATATTTTTTGTACTTCCCTTCAGAGTTGTTATATAGAGACTCCACTATGGGCAAAAATAGAAGAACAGACAAAACGGGAGGAAAGCATAGACAAAACGAGATCTTGGTAAGCTTTCCCCTTTGGATTATTTTCTGAAATCCAAAATATTTTCTCTCGTGGTGTGGCCGTTCAAAAATCATTCAAAAACTTTGGATCATTTGGTGGTTATTCAAGGTGAATGTGTGGAAAAAATTTGTGGTTCGAATGACTTTATTATGTAGTGACCATTCCCATAAGTTTGTTGTATAGATTAAATAAAAATACACATTACATATATTCACATGTATTCACATGCAAATAAGAAAACAAACTACCGATATATAGCATTAAAGGTTTTAAGATACAGCTCCAGACGTTCCAGTAAATAAAGTATGTGCCCAAAAGCCAGCAGCTGTGTGCAAAATTTACGGAGGCACAAACACCGAATCTCAATAATGGCACGACGACAGCACGAATAAAGTCGACAAAAATCGAAAAAAAAAAACTTTCCAGACTATACTTTTTTCTCGTATGTATTGCCTTATATTACCTCTACAAAAAACCCAATTTCGATTAGATTATTATGCAAGAAACTGCCAGTTTCCCAGTCGAATCTCGCTATAACAGCACCCTATACAGCATCAAATTTTGCTTGTTACAGCGAAAAACTGTTATAGAGAACAGACATTTGTATATTAACAAACGGAGAAAGTTTTTGAGTGGAGCATTTTTTGCTGCTGTTACAACGAGAGTACTGTTATACAGGGGACTGTTATAGAGAGAGTCGACTGTATATGGTTAGACATTGGCACCGTACAAACATTTTTTTGCTGAGCTCGTAATGTAATTGTTGAAATGCAGACGTATACAAAACTTTTCAATCAAACAAAAATTTATCTCGCCACTTCGCAGCACTTATACCAATTTTGCTTGTTATGTATCTTATAAAAGGTATATAGCATATATACATACATATTATAGACTATTGCCACATCCCTTGTTTGTAGCCAAGACCGCAGGTGACGAAAAGGAATTGTCGTATGACAGGAATTTAGTAAACAAGGACACAAAACGAAAACAAAAAATGACGTGCATCCCATTTCACCATGTGCAAATGGAATTTCGTAAACAAAACTGCGTCTTCCCATGTTGCATCTTGCATTTACGTCAAGATTCAAAATATTGCTTTTTTTTGGTTTTCAAGTCGGATGAAAATAAGATACAGTCGACTCCCCCTATACCGGCGCTCCCTATAAAAGCACTTACTCTATAACAGCAGTGCTGAATCCCCCTACAGCTTTAGCATCTAAAGTCCGCTCTCTATAAGAGCACTCCCTATAACAGCAGTTACTCTATAACAGTAGGCTATTTTCTTCCCTCGGTCACAATCCTCTCACTATAACAACACTTTCTTCCTATAAGAGCATCAGCGCCTAAGTCAGGTATCCCTTCAACATTAACTTTTTCTCTATAACAGCACCGGAACTTTATACGAGCAAAATTTTATTCTTTTCTCACTGAAATGTAAATATGTACGCCCAATTGTGGAAATATTGGAATTGAATTTGAAAAATGATCCTATAGTTAAGCCTGCAAATAATCTTAATTAATTATTATTAATATTTTTTTAACTAATTCTCTATACCAGCAGTTGGTTATAAGAGCACCTTTTCTGGTGCAGATAGGGTGCTCTTATAGAGAAAGTCAACTGTAGCTCTAAAATCTCATTGGCACAAGTGTTGATTTTTCTATTTTGAAGCCAAGAGCCAGCGCATTTAGTTGAAAAATATCCTTCTGCGTCGTAGAATTACTTTGTAGTCATATTCTGCTTTTATACAAGCCACAAGAGGTACATATATATATATACATAGATACAGATTATCTCGGCTTAAAAGCGGGATAAACAAAAACATGATCCTTCCTCCGAGCACGGGAAGGACAAATAATGGTGTCGCTAAAGGGACAACAGACACTAAGTACACCGATATTCTTTCTCAAATGATCGTGTTACACAAAGTTTTCTAACATCTTTAGAGAGCTTACAACCCGAGATATTTGGAGCAGCTTTAAAGGGATCAAATGCGGCTCATATCCATGGCAGAAAATCCTTTTTCTCTAGCGAGCAGGAGAGATGCCGTTGATCAAAAGATTTAGCATAGATTTATCAACAGCAAGCGGCAGAAATATAAATTTTGTTTCCAATTTTGTTTCTTTATACTGCGAAGTACCAGAAATTTTTTATTTTGGACGTTGTATTATAGCACCAACTTTATTGAAATTGGAGAATTAAACCTGGAAGCTGCAAAATCCTCTTTCATTATGAATGCAATGCAAAGCCAGGTTTCGAGGAAATTTGCAGGTGAAAAATGAATTAGTTGTATACATAAGGACACATGCCAAAATTGTCTGTTTTCTGAAAGGTTCTTTTGGAGTACTCAACAAACTTCTCCGAAGACCAACTTATGGGACGAGGCGTGGAATAAAATAGTTGGGCCTGCAAATATATGTAATTGGCACTTTGAGCCAGCGTATATTCCGGTGAAATGAAATGGCGCTGACATACTCAGAATTATCGGAGCAGAAAGTGCTTCCCAAGAAGTTAGGATTGTCATGGAAATTTTGGAATTCAATTTATTCCAGTTCAAAAAGTTCCCTGTCGTGTATGTAGGAAATAAGTTAGTAAGTACAGATATGAAGAGTTTGGAAGTAAAAATAGTTAAGTCCAATTGCATAAAATTCCGCTAGTGTAATCAAACAAAACTTCAATATCGTGGAACCGCCTTGAGACTTTTCCCTTGCCATCATAATAATTTTCTCGTAAATCCCGTTTTGCTATTTTCAAAAAATATTGAAAATTAAATTTTGCTCGAAATCATTTTTCGGGCAAATCCTTATGGGAAAACCCATGTTAAAATGGGTCAATTCCCGGCCTTAGCATTTTTTCAATTATCCTAGATTCACATTTTGTCTGTGGAGACAGAATTCCCTCACTGTGAGGTGACTGTAATTGCCGTCTCACTCATTTTTCTCATGAAACTATATGTATCTACACGCCAAAATGAGAATCTATAAATTTGCAGAGATTTGAAAAAATTACAAAGGGGAGACCTCGTGGTCACTAAAATTTAACATGTATTTTCCCATAAGGATTTGCACAAAAACTGCTTCGAAGCAAAATTTAATTTTCAATATTCCAAAAAAATAGTAGAACGTGATTTACGGGGAAATTATTATGCTGGCAAGTGAATGTGGTCAAGACGCTACCATGTCACCGTAGTTTGGTTTGATTCTACAAAAAATCTCAAAACGATGGTTTTTCAGGTGCAAAAGGAGTTAAGTCCATCATTTGGCGTCAATAAAATTTCTCGTAATTAGAAAAAAATGGGACACAGATTTTGGAAAAAATGCATACAGACTCCACCATACAAGCACTTATTTCAAAGAAAAAAATATTCTCTGAATTTCGCATACTTATATCTGAAATTGTTTTTTGTTGCTGTTGTAAAATTTAGTACTGTGGACCTAACTCCTTTTGCTTCTATAACCTTCATATGTATATATGTGTAATTACCTATATGAGTATACTAAATATATGCAAAAAATCTATGCTTCTCTTGGACATGGAGTAAACAAGTTTGTGAAAAAGTGATCTGAATTAATTACAAAGGGAAAGTATGGCACTCAACACCTGCAAAGGAAGTTGATGTGGCTTATTACAGGACCAGTGGCTGTTTGCACACGTGAGCACCGGGTGAGCATGAAAGAAGGTTGTGTGTGAAAATAAATATTGACAGAAAGGCAGTAGGCGTGCCAACCTTTTAATTACGTTGTATGTACATACATGTGTAAACACCGCATAGCAGTCTATATAAAGCAGTCTCATTAGTTTCATAATTTTTCTATTACAATCGCTATAAATAATAGCCATACATTTGTGCCATAATCAAGTGTTCTATTAACAAAGTCTATATCATACAACGCCGGGAATTTGCATGAATTCAGTTTCAAGCAAATTAGGGGAAATTTGTACACTTACAAATTTACTAGCGCTTCCGCTGGACGCCCAAATCACGGATGGGACGCGATATGAAGCTGTTCGCTGGGCCTAATTCCACGGCCTGCGTGGTCACTGATGCGGTTGGCGCCGGCGAGGAGCTTCGTCCATAGATTCCGTAGAGAAGGGGATTCACACAGGAATTGGCGAGGACCATTTGGAAGAGGATGTCCCGGAAGTAGTAGTTCATCATGGTTTTCACCGACTCCTGATCTATCACCGACCTATTAAGTGTTCATATATACGTACAATATTGTAATGACTCTTCCAATGTAGAACGCAAAATTAACTAATTTTCAAGAAATTTTAATTTCTGAATCTAAATTGTAAATAACCAAGGGATTAACGAGTTAAAAATTCGGGATTATGAATAAATATAGGATTATGTATTTCAGAACAAATATACTCGTAGAATTTACATTAAGAAATTATTTAGCCTTGTGATTTGGATCATGAAGCCGGATTTTGCTCACAAATTATTGGATTACGGATAATGGACTGAATTTTGAAAAAATGCTATAATGTAGGCAAAAGTGGCGCAAATACTTATTGTGCTTACCAAAGCGCAATGACGGCGTAAGGAGTCCAGCAAATGATAAAGGCTGCAACAATGACCGACGTCAGTCGAATCGTCTTCATCTTTGCCCTGTCAATGCATGTAGTCCCTGTACGTCGCAGGAAGGTGTCTTCCATTTCTGTAGATGCACATGAGTAAAATCATTCTCCGAGCAAATATTCATCGTAAACCAATTAGTGCATAAAGAGCAAATTGGTACAAAAAAAACTACTTCCCATTCAAAATAAAAGACGCAATCAAATGCTTGTGCAGAGCAAATTTTTATGGCCAGTCACAAATTTGCATTGACAAAAATTTATCCTAAATATAGTAAGTTTTTATCGTGACAAAATTTATTATTATTACAGAAATGAATTTTTATCGGAAAATCAAATTAGAGCAATTTTATTGTAGCTATATATCAATTTGTTTCCGTTAGTAACAAATTTGTTTCTTCAAAAGCATGTGTCTGAAATTTTGCAATATATCTGTACAGAATAAACGTTGTTTATATAAGCTAACACCATGTTTATCATCATGAACATTCTTCCGACGAAAAACACATTTTAGGGGTAATATATGAATATATGTATCGCCTATAGGCGATTTTTCTATAGATTTTCTCTATAGAGAAAATTTGCTGCGTCAAGGAAAATTTATTGGCAAGAGCAAATTTGCTACGTCAAGGAAAATTTATAGGCAAGAGCAAATTTACTGCGTCAAATTAAATTTTTAACGCCAGGAGAAAATTTGCTGCGTGAAAGGAAATGTTTATCGCAAAAGCAAATTTGTTTCGTAAAGAGAAAATGTTTATCCACAAGAGTGACTTTATTTTGTAAATAGAAAATTTTATCGACAAGAACGAATTCGTTTCGCAAAGAGAAAAATTTTATCGACAAGAACAAACTTGTTTCGTAATAAAAAATATTTAGCGCCAAGAGAAAATTTGTTTCGTCGTAAAAAATATTTATCACCAAGAGCAAATTTGTTTCGTAATAAAAATATTTATCACCAAGAGCAAATTTGTTTCGTAATAAAAATATATATATCGCCAAGCAAATTTCATAAATAGAACAGTTTCATCGCCAAGAGCTAATTTGTTTCGTAACAAAAAATATGTATCGCCAAGAGAAAATGTGTTTCGTAATAAAAAATATTTATCGCCAAGAGAAAATTTGTTGCGTAATAAAAAAATATTCATCACCAAGAGCAAATTTGTTTTGTAATAAAAACATATTTATCGGCAGCAGGAAATTTGTTTCGTGAATGGAAAACGCTTATCGTGAAGATCAAATTTTGCTCCGTTAAAAAAACGTTTATAGTCACATTTTTCATATATGAAAAAAAGCTTTCTAAAAAAAAAGCTTTTTTTTTATTAAAAAAAGCTTTCATGGAGAGACAATTTCAGCTGTAATATATGGATGATAAATGTTTACACAAAATTGAAACGTTACCATCAGTGCTGGTGGCAGACGATGCCTTATGGATTTTGAAGAGAATTCCGCCATACGAGAAAACAATGACGACAAGAGGGATGAGATATTGTATCCCAATATGAAGCAGCGTGTTGGCCAACTCCACCGTGGGACCAACCCAGATGGATAAACATTGGCGCCATACATATCCATCCTCCCGGCGTGTCTCCAGTCGGAAAATTATGGACTGGATTTGGAGCAAGAAGAAATAAAACAAAACCATATTTTTTTATACTCCCCCAATCCCACTAAGACTTGTCTATGGTTTGCAGATATATATCTATGTATGCATAGGTATAGTGACTGTATATACATGTATGAGTATATAGTTTAAGACCTGTGGGAGAGCGCACAGGGCGGCTACGAGCCAGGACAATACCAACATAATCTTCACTCGCCGTTGGGAATTCAAAATTTGGAGTGGGTGGATGACGACGTAATATCTGTCCACGCTCACACAAATCAGTACAGTTGCACTCAGGTTGAGACCAAAAGCCCGGACGAATTGGACCACTTTGCCTGTCGAAACATGAGGAATTGCATAGAGATTTTGGGAGACAAACAAGGTATGGCATCCGAATCGGTATTCAAATTCAAATCGGAATTATATTCATATTTTTCAGTATTTTAATCGGAATTATTATCCATATTTTTGTCAGAAAAGTATTTTAATTGGAATTTATAATTACAAATACATTCGAAATTCAAATTCGTACTCAAAAGTTGACATTTGAATTCCGATACTTTATTTGCATTCGAAAATTCTTCTAATATGTCACTAATTTCCGCCTTCGGGCAAGTTTTTGTATTGCAAAATCAAGGTATTGCAGCGTTTATTTTTTCAGTTGGCATTAATACAACAATTTCGTCCTTCAAAGCATCGATTTTGGCAAAATCAGATTTCCGCAACCAATTTAAAATTTTGTGTATTGATTTTGCGTTTATTTTAAGCTACAAATTATGCCAGATTGCATTAAAAATATATTTGTTTTAAATATTCGAAAAGTATTTGAACACGTAATCATATGTCTGAATATTTGAATAAAATTGTATTGGAATTAGAATTCATATTTTAGATATCCGAAATTTAAATTTGCATTCATAATTAGGAAAAACGCGTATTTTAATTCGAATTTTAATTCATATTTTTTCAGATGTCATTCCTTAGAGACAAATTTATGTTATGGATGATGAGTAGCATATAATGCTAAAACATTTTAAGTGCAAATTTTTTAAATCCGATTTTTATTCATAAAATAATTATGCTTGAAAATTTTTCGCTGCTTTTGCCGTGATTCAAGTTGGAATTAATTTTTACTTTCCGTTCGTCAATAAATATAATCGTATTAATGTTTTATGCTAGGATGTATCTATAGTGTTCATAAATGCACAAGCAATTGCTTTATTTTAAATCAAAATTTCTTATTTGGCTACCGAAAGCCAAATTAGGTTATATATTCGTATATGTATTATTAATTATGGTATATTTATCAAAAATGCATTTAATATCAAATAAAAATTTTTCTTAGTGTTTCTATGAAATGCGTTTTAAATTTGCAAAGAACAAATTAAAAAAAAATGTCGACAAAATAATTTATTTATTTGTAAAATGGACAAAATAATACTGTGGACTCTCTCTATAGCAACCCTAAAGGGAAGGGCAACAATGGCTGTTATATGGATAAGTTGTCATATGGATCATTTAATAAGTACACTACAGACACGAATGGCTGAAAAATATACTTGTTACAGAGAAAACGTTGTTATAGAGAGAGTCCACTGTAAATCAACGAAATAATAAAAAAAGAAAAAAACAAATAACCAAGAAAACCAAATATGTAACAAATAAACGAAACAAATAAAATAACAAAAAAAGCACACAAAATAATTATAAAAAAAATATAAACAAAATCACAAAAACAATAAAAACAATTCAAACAAAATCACAAACAAACAAAGCAATAAAAACAAAACAAACAGACAAAGCAATAAAAACAAAACAAACAAACAAAGCAATAAAAACAAAACAAACAGACAAAGCAATAAAAACAAAACAAAATCACAAAAAAAGCAAACAAACAAAATCACAAAAAAAACAAAGAAATAATAAAATAACAAAATAGCGTTTGTTTACGAATTTATTTGTAATACAGCCAAAAACTTGTTTTGATCTGCTGAACTTAAAATTATTTAACGTTTCATATGTATTAAGAAATTACGTCTAATGAAATCCAGTGCTTTTGGGAGATTTGTGAAAATAAAAAGCGGATTGCATCAAAATTTGCCCTAAAAGTTTTCGGAAAGCATTACGCATCCTAATTTTAATACAAAGCATATTCTCAGCAAGGAACTATTAGTTGGTTGAACATGTGAAAGTCGTGTGTTTGAAGAAATTTTTTGAATGGAGAAGAAAATTTGACGCCTATTCTGATGCACAAATGGCGCGACTCTATTTACGGTAACTCGATACATCTAGATGTAAAGCTCCACCTACAAAGCAAAACGCTTGTGCAACGAGGCATTTAAAATTTAATCATTTAATCATCCAACTGTCTCGAATCTCATTTTTTTCTCTTTTAAATTCGTCGTCTATCAACACGGTTCTTTTCAGCTTATGTCGCTCCATGCACAAACGAATACATATACTATTTACAGTAGAGTCTCTATATCACAAGCCTCTTCAAAACAACATTTCTCTGTAACAACATTACGTTTACTGTCCTTCGTACATGTAAGGTGCATATTTAATGCTCTGTATAACAACATTTCCCTATAACAATATTTTTCGCCCTTCCCTTCAGAGTTGTTATATAGAAATTCCACTGTATATTGAAGCCAAAATAAAAATGTCACGTCAATCTCCACGCCGTTGCTTTGATGTTGACTCAGTCATAGATTAAATGTAAATTGACGCGAGCTATTTACAGAAATACGCTGAAAATTTCCTCCCTTTGAATATTCAACCACAACCAAGAGAATTTCCCAGTCCTCCCAACTTGTTTATCCCAACAATTCCTGGTGGACCGGAAATTCTTGGGAAATAGACTTTTCAAACAAAATTTATTTGGGATATCCTTGAACATGATCGTTTGCATCCGAACATCATTTCACAGTGCATTCTCTTCTCGCAACGCCCGCAAACGAGCATGTTCTATATAACGCCAAAGAATTTTCGGTTACATGAGGTTCACATAATGAAAATATTCCCCAAAACAGGATTTCTTCTATCTCACAAAAACTTTTGGTCCCGCTGGATTTGGTTGTAGAGAGACTTTAACGGGTGACGCCACTGTGTACATAGAAATTTGCGAGGCTTGGCAAAGCGTCGTGGGAAATCAAAGGGCTTGCTCTTGCACAGCGAATGCAGGCATTTCATTATATCCTCACATCCTGGGAAAAGTGCGTTTATATGAAGGAAAAAATTGTCCCAGTGAGGATTTGTCTGTAACCGCTGGCTCACAATCTATTTCGGATATTTGCTTAGGTAAAATTTATAATATGTATATGTATGCACATACATTGAAAAGGGAGCTTTCTGAGAAATTCGATATGGAAAAGCACACAGTGGTATACAAATAAGTTATAGAATGCACAATATTGGAGTAAATCCATATGCAAAAATTTTCCAATCCACCGTTGGTTATAGCATATATGTATATATGGAGTATATACATAATCTTATAATGTCTCTATTATACGCTTAGCAGTACACATTAGAGTCCTGTGCAAAAATGCAGGCTAATAATACTATTACAGTGGAGTTTCCGTATAACAGCCCTGAAGGGAAGGGCAAAATATATTATTACAGGGAAATGTTGCTATATAGAACGTTATATACATATGCATATTACATGTACGAGGGGCTGGAAAATTAAAGTTGTTACAGAGAAATGTCGTTATGAAGAGACTTGTTACAGAGACTCCACTGTATATATCACAACATGCAAGCAAAGGACAAATTTTTGTTCATATGAAAATTTGCTATACAAGAAATCAAAATGATTGGCGCAAATTGACACAAGGGTGGCAAAACTTTCTTTGAAATACATATGTATAAGTACAGTCGACATGCTCTATAACGGGTCTCCCTGTAACGGTTTTCGCACTATAACCGTGTTCACACGCACGCACGTGAGATTTGATGTGATAAATCAACTGTATATAGATGCCGGTTTTTTCTATTACAGTTTTTTCCCTATAACGGGAAAGTTTTGAATCCCGCGCCATTCAGTCTCTCTCCCTATAACGGTTTTAGGTCACGCCTTAGCATACTTCTCTCTCTATAACGACGTTTACACTAGTTTTGAATTCCCCGCCTTTTAGCCTTCTTCCCTACACCGTGGAGTCTCGATATAACAACTCTTAAGGGAAGGTCGAAAAATTTTGTTACAGAGAAAAGTTGTTATACAGAACATAAAATATGTTGCTTATAAGAACGAAGTGCGGAAAAAAAATTGTTATTATAGAAAAGTTGTTATAACAAGACTTATTATAAAGAGACTTCGCTGTACAGGCTTTAGCCCACGCCTTCGCATATTTCTCTCCCCATACCTGTTTTACTTTAATTTTGAATCCCCCGCCATTAAATGCTTTTCTCCATAACCACCATAATACTCCCTATTCCGTTTATTATCCGTAACGGTTAAATGCAGTTTTGCTACGCCGTTATAGAAAGAGTCGACTGTATCTGTCCAATTGCAAAATAAATTGATCAATTTCTGCAAATTTAGTTCTATCTTTTTCATCAGAAAGTGTTTTTAGCAATTTAAAAAAAAGAATTAATTAAAAATTTTAATTTTTAATTTTTAAAAAGTGTTTTTAGCAAGTTTGCCGTTTTCTAGCACAACACAGTGGAGTCTCTATATAACAAGTTTTTTTTATAACAACATTTCTCTATAACAACATTATTTTTTCAGCCCTTAGTACATATAAGCTACATATTTTATGTTCTATATAACAACTTTTCCCTGTAACGATAGTTTTTGTCCTTCTCTTCTGAGTTGTTATATAGAGACTCCAGAGTATTATCATTTTCCTGGTTGCTGATTATGGTCTATCATATTTTCTGCATTGTCTCTCCGGATGGTTGGGACATTTTTTCATTTTAAATTATGTTTATTTTAGACGATATACCACACTCTTTCTACAGTTATACATAATGTACGCTGCACCAAATGCCGGAGGCTTCTCGTGTAGTTCTATACACAAAAGGATAATTGGCCCAGGGAAACTGCAGTGATTGTTCATCTCTGAAGAGGTTTAATATTTCTTGTGACGTTCCCCCTTCATCACGTCCAAGTCGGAGATTTCTCATCGGGGGAAAATAAGGACGATAAGAAAATTGAACGGACTAAGAATAATACATGAAATGGGAAAACGTATGGGAAATACGAGACATAAAAGGGAACTACAAGGCCTGGGGCACGGAGAAAATAGGAAGGGAGGGAAAGAAATGGATTTGTCATGCTGTGCACGCTATGCATTCGCGATTTCAATTTCCACGCGGACGAAATACTCAAGATTCAAAAGAAGAATTTCTTTCGTTCCACCCGGAGCGAGTAAGGGGAAATTTCGCATAATGGAAGAACTATTTACGTCGATCGTTTTCAGGAGCTGGGAAAATTCGAGGAAAAATTCATATTTCGAAAATGTAGACCACGAACAAAAAAGAATTGTGCCTAATTATTCCAGGTTTTATTTCAGAACGATTTCAGAATTGAGGATTTCGGAATTATTCCAGGCTTTATTTCAGAATAATTCATGGATTTATTTTGGATTCATTCTACATTTTGTTTCTGAATCGTTCCAGAATTCTTTCCCAATTATTCCAGGTTTTGTTTTAGAATTAATCCAAAATTCTTTCCGAATTATTCCAGAATTGTTTCGGACTTATTCCAGGCTTTATTTTGGAACGATTACAGAATTGATTTAGGACAATTCCAAGTTTTATTTCAGAATTGTTCCAGAATTTATTTCGGACTTATTCCAAGTTTTATTTTAGAAATATTCCAGAATTGATTTAGGACTATTACAGGTTTTATTTCAGAATTATTCCAAAATTTATTTCGGACTTACTCCAAGTTTTATTTTAGAAATATTCCAGAATTGATTTAGGACTATTACAGGTTTTATTTCAGAATTGTTCCAAAATTTATTTCGGACTTACTCCAAGTTTTATTTTAGAAATATTCCAGAATTTATTTAGAGCAATTCTAGGCTTTATTTCAGAATTGTTCCAGAATTTATTTCGGACTTATTCCAAGTTTTGCTTTAGAAATATTCCGGAATTGATTGAGGACAATTCCAGGTTTTATTTCAGAATAACATTATTCCAGATTTTTTTTTATTGCACTTATTGCAGATTTTATTTTGAACTTATTCCAGACTGTGTCCATTAATTATTACAGTTTGCGTTTTGTGCATCCTGTATTACATTTGTATAAGGAAAGCTGATATAACGGTTGCGTTGAAAAACTCATAGATTTTCCAGAGTTCTGGAATTCCGGCTATCCATTAACATAGCGGGCATTCCAGATATCTGAAAAGTCTGTGAGTTTTTCAACGAGCCCGATATTCTTTACAGTGTTGTCTCCATATAGCAACTCTGAAGGGAAGGGCGAATAAAATTGTTGCTTGGAAATCTTGTTATATAGAACATTAAATATGCACCTCACATGTACGAGGCGCTGGAAAAATAATGTTGCTACAGAGAAATGTTGTAATAAAGAGACTTGTTATAGAGAGATTCCGCTGTATTTGTTTTAAAGCGTTCCGTTTAATAACCTAAATAAATATTTTACAAAAATTTAGCATATAGAATATTTTGTAATTGATTTTGTACAAAAAAAATTTTAAACTAGGATATTTGATTTTTATCGGTAAAATTTTTGGGAAATTTGATGCTCAAAATAAGTAGTTGTAATATGCACTTTAAGCAAACAAATTATGCTCGGTATGCCTTATGAAGCATCCCTGACAAATTTGGCTTTGGAAATTCATGCTTTTGTTCTATTAAGTGAACGTTTTGGTAAAAATGGAGCATTAAATTTCCTGCACCGATTAACAGTTCAGATACTGAAAGTGTTTAATTCCAATATAATCTATTACACATATAATGTTTGGTTTAATTTATTTATAATTAAATGATTTCATCGAAACTGTTTGGTATAATTTATTTATAATTAAATTATTTAATCAAAACTGTTCGGTTTAATTTATTTATAAATAAATTATTTAAAAGAAACTATCTATTTGATTTACTTAATTTATAATTACAGTGGAATCTCTCTATACACAACAACTTTCTTTATAACAACATTTCTATATAACATTATTTCTTCCGCCCTTCGTACATGCCTATGTCATATTTTATGTTCTATACATATGTAACAAAATTTCCCTGTACAATGCTTTTCCTGCCTTCCCTTCAGTGTTGTTATCGAGAGATTTTATTTAATTGTCCTTTACTTAATTGAAGCTGTTTGGTTTAATTAAATTATGTAAAACTGTTCTATTTAATCCAATGAAAATGTACATTGTTGGATTTAATAATATTTACAATTTATTGATCTAACTCAATAATTAAATTCTATGATTTCCTTCAATTTGATTGCACAAAATATCCCAAAAGAACATGACTTACAAACAAGATTCCCGGCATACCAATGGCCCGCCACTCTCCAGACAATCTCCGACGGTATGAGCGTGAATACAACAATGACATCCGCCACACAAAGATGGAGGAGGAGCTTGTGCATGGGGGAAGGCCTCCGACTTAACGTGCGGAGGATGGACACAAGCACACAGAAATTCCCCACCGCCGCCACGGCAAAGACGACCGTCAGAATGGCAATCATCACCCAATCGCCAAAGGGGATGAAAATTGCCGGGTATTCCTCCGTTTCCATGGCAACAAAATCCCGTCGATAAATGCTCCAGTAAAAATCGCGGCTTATTGCTCACTCAAAAATTTTTCCAACGTATTTTGGCTGAACAGAAATGACGAAAAATTTACGATAAAAAAGTGCGATTTCAAAAAATTTACGATTCCAAAAAAATTGTGATTCCAAGGAAATTTACGATTCCAAGGAAATTTACGATTCCAAAAAATTTGCGATTTCAAAAAATTTGCGATTTCAAAAAATTTGCGATTCCAAAAAATTTGTGATTCCAAAAAATGTGTGATTCCAAATAAATTTACGATTCCAAAAAATTTGCGCTTCCAAATAAATTTATCATTTCTGTTAAATCTCTTATAAACACCGATTTGACGACTCAGTTAAAAAAATTTGTTCACTCCCACAAGAAAACCACCAACTGAACTGGAACAAGAGGAAAACTCGGTGAAAACCATTGGGTGAGAAAGACAAAAACAAATTTATTTCCACACTCCCGGCTTTCCCACAGGAACTCTTTGGGGAACTAACCCTTCCCCCTGGCTTTATTCTCCCATCAGATATGCAAAAGTTTTAAGGGAAGGGAATTTCTGGAGAACAATTGGGAAAGCTTTGGAGAAAGTTTTTCCTCGCCTCACACGGACAACATCAAAGGCTCCTTTCACCCCACTCGAGCTCAACCGACTGAAATCCGGACAGCCGTGATTTTTTCTTTTCACAAGCACCAACATGGACTTTCTCCTCTCAGTGGGCTCGGAGGAATCTGCGCCAACCTCCCCAGCATACTTTCTCTTGTTGTAGACAAAAAAAGGGTGTTTGGGCTTTCTTGAGTATTTTTTTTACACGCACAATGCATGTGGAAATTGCGAGAGCCGATTTTCCGTTGTATATTTTTTGCACTTTTCTTTGTGTAAATACTGTCGGACCGAGACGACATATACGAATTGGGTGTATCTAATGTACATACATGTACTTACGTATATAATGAACAAATAAATGTGTACACACCCGCTCCACCGCTTTTGCGGGGACGGTGACACATGATCTTGGAGGACCAAAATTGTGGGCGACAGCTTTGGGGAATTTAATTTCACAAATGTAATTCCGTGCCGACTCCTCCAATACGTTTGCTCACTGGGATTTTTATGGTCCAAAAAGGCTTTTACAAAAGTCGACAGGTGCCAGGCAATCTTGGAGGGAAGCGGTGAAATGCGAGGACATGGGCAGATATTTATTTTCAATATAGCCACAAAAATGTGGGGTTCCGAAAAAGATTTTGCGTTGGCGTCTAATCATCATTGGCGATCATTGGCCACATGATTTTTTAATACTAAAAGCAGTACATAAAGGTATATGGTGCATGTATAGCTTTTTCTAACTGTAAGACAATCGTTACTCGGGATTCGATCAAGGTCAATGCAATTATGCTGGGTTTTTAAAGGAGCGTTAAAAATTCTAAATTTTCAGCAAACATTTTTAGTGATTTTTTTGGATTTTTTTAGATATATATACAAACTGTTATGTTTTCACCATTTGGAAAAATTTCAGTAAAAAATATTTTTAGATATAAACCTTCTCTGATCTTACAATTTAGCAGTAATTGCAGTAAAACAATTGCTGAGATGCAAACGTTTGACGGTCTCACAATTTAGCGAAAATTTGAGCAAACGTTTGAGCAAAAATTTCAACAAACAATTTTTTAGATGCAAATGTTTAATGTTCTAACTAATTAATAGAAAATGTTTTTTGTTGCAAACGAGAAAAAAAACGTTGTATGTTCTTCCAACAGGAGTTCTTTATTGAGTGCTTTATTTTCAGTTCGAAATTGAAATCCTAATTGAAATTGGTTTTCATGTCGGTATTTGGGCGAAACTCGAACTCGATTAAAAAACCAAGTAGAAATAAGTACCAATTTCAAGTTCATCTATAATCAAGTGCCAACCTGAATACTCGAAATTGCTCGAGTATACTTATTCAGAATTTAAGCAAAATTGAACTCACAATTGGTATATACTCGCGAGTATGATTGCGATTTCAATTGCGACTAAGAATCAAGTTTTTTCTATACAAAATGACCAGGGACATTTTTCCCTGAACAAAAATAGCAACTTTATAGTTTGAAACACAACTTAAAACGAAAACGTGATCCAAAAGTTAAAAGTTAATGCTTTAACTTAGTTTTATTGCAGTCTCAAGTTTCAACACAAAAAATACTCGTAATTGAAATTGATTTTATGTACAATTAGACTGCGTTAGCAATCAGAAATCCGAATTCGACAATTTAAATAAACAAGTATAGGGTGCCAAGAAACGATATACCCCCCTACACAATATGTTGCAACAATGCTGCAAAACAGACAAAGCATGTTTCCCATGCAGAATCGAATTGCGGATTTAGTGAAAAAAATCATCCCGATCCGACCAACAATGACCGAGTTATGGCGGGTTTTTCAAAAAAAAAACACGAAATTTAAAATTTCGACAAAAATTAATTCTTTGTTTCTGTCTTTAGGCGCAAATCTTTTAATGTTCTCCCAACGGTACAAATTGGGGTAGGACGTTTTCTACGCACAATTCTATTGCAAATCTAGAAAAAGTATTTTCATAAAGTTTAAACACGAATTGACCAAGTTATGGCGATTTTTCCGCGCCAAGTTTAAAAAACTGCAAATTCTGAACAGCCTAGTTTTTTTATTTTGCTCCGTATCATGCTTTGTCTATTTTGCACCATTGTTGCAAAATATATATCGTTTCTTGGCACCCTGTACTTAATCAATTTTGAGTAGCTACCTTCCAAAAAAATGACTTATCAAGTTTGAGCGTCTGGCCACAGTTTTCCAAACTTGCAATTGGACTTGGTACCGAAATTAAAACTCAAAAATTGAACTTGGACCGATAAGGAACTCTACTTCTAACCGTCTAAAGCGGAGTAGCGTTTAGAGGTGAAAATTTTCAATTTGGATTGAAGAAAATACATTTTCTTTCAGGGAGGGCTTTGGCTACTTGTCAGAATTACTAATGCAATTATTGTATCACAATGAAAACCATTCAGAAGTGTGCAGAACTCCCAATGCATTTTACTATCTATTGCAGCACGTGCTATAAACATATTTTGGTCCCCAGAAACACACATCAATGTAACCGGAAATTATCATTTGAGTTACACGCGCAAAGGTTTCTACACATTTAATTAGATTTGTCACGGAAATGGCTACAGACGAAAATTTTCCGGAGAATTTTGATACATTTTTCCGTGTAGAAATTGCTAAAAAGAAAACCTATTAAGATCTACAGACACATTTTCAGGGAAATCGACGAAGGCAATTTTTTTTTTCTTTCAGGGAAATGGCAAACGGCGCAAATTTTCATAAAAAGTTTCTGGGAAATGGCTTAAGACAGATGTTATTACGGAAATGACTAACGATACAAATTTTGAAGAAAATTGGTGAAGACAAAACCTTTGAGGGAAATGGCTGAAGACAAAAATTGTCCAGGGACTTGCCAGACAAATGTTTCGGGGATGTGCAAAAAGGAATTTGCAGGTCTCTGATAAGCATAGCGAGTATTGTCTTTCTTGCCGGTCAAATTCTTGGTTTTCCCAAGATTTTTTTTAATCCAAAAAGTATAATTTTACAATTGCCGCCCGTTCAAAAAACTAAGCTGGTTATACCAAATACAGTGGAGTCTCTCTATAACAGCATCCAAGGGAACCCAAAATTTTGCTGTTATACAGTGGAGTCTCTTCATAACAGCACCCCTGATAACAGCATGATCTGAATAAC
Organism: Disparrhopalites patrizii; assembly: GCA_034698585.1. Classification (NCBI taxonomy): domain Eukaryota; kingdom Metazoa; phylum Arthropoda; class Collembola; order Symphypleona; family Sminthuridae; genus Disparrhopalites; species Disparrhopalites patrizii. The sequence goes on along the minus strand of JAQGBT010003193.1, from coordinate 2,206 downwards.
GCCAGGAAATTCGCCGCACCTTGTACATGGAATACATGATAATTGTGTTCTCTATAACAGCATTCCTTTTATAACAGCAAAATTTTGGGTTCCCTTGGACGCTGTTATAGAGAGGCTCCACTGTAATACAGAAGTACGTGGATATCATTGACGTATAGATATCTTTGTAGGTATGAAATCTTTTGATGAACGCTCGTCATTGTTTTATTACTTTTAAGTACTGACTAATAAGTCTTTGTAAATATGCTGACAAATTATAAATTTTATGATGAATCACTAATTAGGAATGAAAGTGAAACGTTTTATAGAACAAAGCAGTTGTAAAGGTTTTAGCCAAAAAGCGACCGAATAAATAAATATTATTATTATCATTATATACCGAGTACAAATTTGTCGTAAATATTAATGATTTAAATTTGATTTTTAATGTGGATCAAAAATGTAAAATATTGATCAAACTTTTTAAAATTTGTTATTAGAACATGTGAAAGGACGGAATAAAAATTTTCGACAGACCATCCAAAATATTTGGGGCTATAACTCCAAATTGGTTTTGACATTCTCCATAGAAGCTGATTATATGTATACCCGAGCAATTTTGAGGGTTTCATCCCAGTCTTGGAGATGAAATACTAAAAAGAAAGTTTTCTGCAGCGTCGTCGCCTCCATGGCTTTAATCCCGCCGTTGAGTGCACCCTTGTATGTATGAAGATTTACTTCTTCCAAGCTCGATCAAAGTGGAAGGAATGGAGACAAGTTTTTCCCATTGCCATTTCTCGGAAATTAGAATTTCCAGTTTTCCGAGTCGGATGTGAGAGATTCGAAAATACATGGGCATTTGGATGTTGAATGCATTAATATGGAAGAAGCCTCTCGCTACAGCTAATTTTTTTTTTTTTTGGAGATTAGTTTTAATGCAGTCTCTTAATTACTTTTTCAGCTCTATCCACAGCCTCTTTTCCTCCTGCTTATTACATGCCGGGATTCCATTGACGTCCGGGCATGCATGAACTGCTCAGGCGGAGAGTGGATTTCCTTCGGATCTTTCCTGAATTAGAATCATGTACATGCATATCCTTCTATGCATGTACATTTGTATATGCGTATGTGTTCTTCTCCTTAAATATTAACATACAAATGAATTCAGGACAAATTTCTCACGTTCGCGTACGGCATATTTGGACTCAAACACGACACGTGTGCTTCTCTACTATATGTACATAGGTATTTGCATATATTAGTTTTGACATGGTAAAACACTCAAACGCTTGTACGGACTCGCAGGTTAGCTTTTGGCAAGGAAATTTATTGTTTGCAACGAAAGATGAAGCAAATATTTTCATAAAAAAGAAGAAGAAAGTTATGCTAGATTTTTTAAATTTATCTTTATATATGTAAAACAATGAAAGGATATATAAGACAATTTCCCAAAGAATGCACGCATTATTGTTTTAAAGGGGATAAAGTGTGAACATTTTTCGTTTGGATAAATCTTTTTAGTTTAGAAATCAAATTGTATAAATTTGTGATTTCATTCACCTTTCATAATTCCGTGATTTTTTAAATCAAACATCCAATTTCGATTTTATTAATAACTAATCGGGTGTTATTAGTTTTTCAAATCTACACTTGTGTGAAAAAAAACGTTTTTTATCGCAAAATGGATATTCCGAGTTGCTTATTTATTCCATTCTAAAAAACGTTCAAAAATCGTTCAGTATCCAGAAAATTTAGAACACTGTTTTTTGAGATAATAAAAATTGGGAGTTATATATTAAAACACAAAATTTTTCGCAATTAGTTTTGAAATAGCTGAATTATTTTAAAAACGAATTCTCGGATTTATTAAATAAAACGATCATGCTCATTAGGTCAAATGTATAGTGCAGTCCCTCTATAGCAGCACCTCGTATAATAACATGTTCTCTAAAATGTCATGAAATTTTTAGAACCTTGTGGGTAAAATAAATAATGGTTGTGTTTTCCATCATCTCAATAAATTTCAGTTAAAAAACTAAATAAATAATGACATTTCAAGTAAGCAAATAAATAAATATCAATGGAATAAATAAATTTAATTAAACGAACACATAAATATTTAAATTTAATTAAACGAGCACATAAATATTTAAATTTAATTAAACGAACACATAAATATTTAAATTTAATTAAACGAGCACATAAATATTTAAATTTAATTAAACGA
>JAQGBT010003192.1:0-20522 GCA_034698585.1 Disparrhopalites patrizii | reverse complement strand
TCTTTCTCTCTCTTTCTCTCTCTTTCTCTCTCTTTCTCTCTCTTTCTCTCTTTCTCTCTCTTTCTCTCTCTTCACTCTCTTTCTCTCTCTTCTCTCTCTAGCACTGTTTTCTGTCGCTCATCTCTCTCTGTCGTTCCTTCTTGGTGGTGGAAAGGAGAGAGAAAAATGGATATTATACATATACTCCGTAAAAAGCAACTAGCAATTTCGTGAGGGAAGACTGCCACTAGATTACACATATCTGCACACACGTCAAAGAGAAATTTTTTCTCTCTCTCTCTCGCTCTCTCTCTTTCTCTCTCTCTCTTTCTTTCTCCTGTGAGAGTTGAGAAAGGAGGGAAAGGCGGGGTGGAAGCACTACAAGAAGTATGTTGAAAAAGAGAGAGAAAGAGAGAGAGAAAGAGAGAGAAAGTGAGAGAGAGAAAGAGAGAAAGAGAGAGAGAAAGAGAAAGAGAGAGAGCGTTAGAGACAAAAGCGTACCCTACGTTGACTTTTAGCATGCTGCACGAGTCGGAAAGCGCCTGAAAGAGAGCGGGCGTGTGAGGGAGAGAGAGAGGGAAATATAAAGAGAGAGAGAGCGTGAGAGAAAAGCCGGTGCTGAGGGAGATGGAGAGGGAAAGGCCATTATTGCATCACACAAAATACTAAACAGTTTGTGGAGGAACGGAGAAGAAGACAGATCTTTAGTGGTGGGAGAATCCAGATGAAGAAAGGAGGAGATGGAGCGGAGGAGGCGGGGGAGGAGACCGCCGATGGGAGGAGGAGGAGATGGTAAAGCAAGAGGAGAAAATGTAGGGACAGAAAAAGAAGGGAAAAAGTTTCAAGAGTTGTTGAGTTGATGATCAAGTGAACTCACGTTTCCCTCCTTCGTCTTCAATCTCTCTCGCTCTTCACTATCTCCTTCTTTTTTTTAATATTTAATAACCTCATCATATTGAAGCCAACAAGGCAGCCAACGAGCCTCAATTCTTTCACTGTCAAAACGCTGGAGAGAAATTCTCTCCTTCTCTCACTCTCTTGCTCTCTCCGAATCTCGAGCTTTCTCCAAGACTCTCAAGAGCGTCTCGTAATATCCCCCGAAATTTCTCTGATGACTCTCCACGCCTCAGAATGAGTTGGTGGAGCACGTAAAAAAGTGGGCGGGAGGCGGAGAGGGGGAGATCCATGCAAAATGTATTTATGTAATATAAACTGATGGGGAGAACGCGGGAAACATATAATCTCTATTGCATTAGTATGATTAGAAAATATTGTGGGAGGGGAGATGGAGATGTATTTGGGAAGTCTGAGGCAGAGAGAGAGAGAGAGAAAGCAAAAACAGACGGGGGAGAAAGCGAAGTAAAGTCCTGTTTGCACACGTATTTGTTATTATGTACGTAATCTCACTTGGCGATTATCCGCGGGAAATTTACTCTCAAGGCTTCACGTAACTTTCTCTGGCTTCCATTTCTCCCTATTTCTTACTAACTCATTCTCTCTATTTCTTCCTTATTTTCTTCAATTTCTCTTTCTCCCTTTTTTCACGATTTTTTTCCCCAAAATGTATTTCTCTTTTCCTCAATTTCTCTCTTTCTAAAAAATTTGGTTTTTTCTCTTAATTTCTCTCTTTCCCCAAAATTTCTTTCTCTTGCTGAATTTTTCTCAATTTCTCTCTTTCCGCAAAATTTATTTCTCTTTTTGCTGAATTTCTCTCTGTTTCACGAATTTCTTTCATTTTCTCTCTCTCCCTAAAACTTTCTCTTGCCCCTGAATTTTTCTAAATTTCTCTCTTTGCCCAAAATTTGTTTCTCTTTTTCATGAATGTTTCTCTTTCCTCAATTTCTCCCTTTTCTCTCAATTTCTTCCTCTTTCCACAATTTTTCCTTCTTTTGTCTCAATTTCTCGCTCGATTTCTGCCTCCTTTCTTGCTCTTTCTCTAACTTTTTCCTCATCCCTTTAAATTTTTTCGTCCTTCTCTTTCGCTCTCTTTCGGGTTTTCTCCCTCTCTCTCGCGTTCTTTGTTCTCTTTAACTCCTTCTCCTCCAGTGTTGCACTCTTCTATTTCATATCTTGCTCTCTCTCTACTCAACGTCTACACAAACATCATCTGGAGGCTCATCACGTCCAGTTCCCCTGACAATACAATAAAAGGCAGGGAATCCCTGCTCCGCACACAAGGGAGAGGAGGACTAAGGCGGGCTGCTCTTTATACAGAAATATACACTCTTTCTCCATCCCCGGGAGAAAATATTTTACACAGCCCACGTCCGATTTATTTCAAGTGTGAAATACGGCCAAAATCAGACGGCTACCATACCAAAAAAAATACCCCCCCCCATTTTCTCCGCGTTCTAACACATGATGACAACCCCCGGAAAATGCCCGCCCTCCTCAAACGAAACTCATCACTGCCATTCCCAGACATTTTTATGAACGTTTCTATAAACTCCCAATTTTCGAGAGAGAAAATGGGTAAAAAAGTGACCCTAATATGGGCTAATCATGTACTCACAGTCGCTTACCAAATTCCTGGGGTCAAACTTGGTCATGGGTTTTGCGGGAAAAATTCCGAGGTTTTTATGGACAAAATAATTTTGGTATGCGTCAAGAGAGAGAGGAAAATGGGGGATTTCACACGTAAAAAGAGGAAGAGGAAAAAATGTATGAAAAATTGTATGGAAAATGTCGTGGTGTATGATTATGAGAGGATGATATATAATACATAATGATATAACACTTTCAAAGCCTGTGCAAGGACTCGGTGACGCAAGTCACGCTTCATTATCATGGCACCCACGGACCTCCACAATCACTCACATAATGAAAGTACGTAAGTTTTTAACAACTAATTTTTCCTTTTTTCTCCCCTTTGTACAACTCCTTTTTTTATTCTTGACATTCTTTCCTCATCTCCCGCCCCCACCGAAAAAATGTGGGTAGCACAAAGACGTGTAAGGATATTATCTCGCGCTCTCTCTCTTTGGGATTTATTGGCGTATTTTTGACTTTTACTGCATATTTCTCTCGCTAATCCCCTCTTTCAATTTTCAATCCTCCTCCTTTTTTTATAATTCTCTCTCTTTTCGGCTTTCTGTTTCATTTTATATTTCATTTCTGTATTTTACTGCATTTGCCTTTGTCTCATTGGATATTTCTCTCTTTGTTCTGTTTTTATTCATCTCTCTTCTTGGGTTTTTACATCTCTCCTTTATATATCTATATATCTCTCCTTTTCTATTTCTCTCTCTCCTTTTTTCTCTTTCTATCTCTTCTTTTCTCTTTCTCTGTTATTTTTCTCTCTTTCTCTCTCTCCTTTTTTCTCTTTATATCTCTCCTCTTTTCTCTTTATATCTCTCCTCTTTTCTCTCTCTTTTTCTCTTTCAATATCTCCTTTTCTCACTCTTTTCGTTCTGTATCCTTTTCGCCTTTTTGCTCTCTCCTTTTTTCTCTTTCCCTCTCTATCCTTTTTTCTGTTTCTCTTTCACTCGCTGTGCTTTTTCTGGATTCCCATTATTTTTTGTATTTTTATTGTTTCGTCGATATCTCTGTTCCTCTCTCTGTGGGTTTCTTTGTCTCTTTGTTCCCTGACTATTTCTAACTGTGACTTTGTCTTTTTTCGTGTCTTTCTCTATGTTTCTTACTCGTTTTCTTTTTGCCTCTCTTTTTTCTATCTCGTCTTCCCTTGCGCCACTTTGTCTCTGTCTGTCTAGGTCTCTTTCTCACGTTCTGATTGCCTTCCTTCGACTGTCTTCTTCCGTCTCTCCGAATCTCTCTCTCTCTCTCTCTTGTATCTCTCTCATTTGGGAGGATAAAGGGCGGCGGCGGGGAAACGTAGTAAAAGTCACAATTCCCATTGTACGCATTGATTTGCTAAGAAAAGTCGTGGCTGACAGTCTGTCTTTTCAATTTACTTTCCCCCTTTCCATTTCCTTCCTGAAATATGAATCCATCATTGTTTTTTTTTGACTACACCAAAATTCCCAAGGAAAAAAAATCTGTACATGGAGAATAAAAAAAGGAAGTGTGTCTATTTAAATTTCTCTTCCTCCTGCCGACTCATACCATTTTTATTCATCCCTCATAAAATTCCTTTGGCTGCTCGGAAACTTTTTTTGTCCTTTGGCACACTTCGTGGCAACGTGTGAAAATTCCTCTTTCTCATCCAGCAGCAAATTTCTCCAGGAAAAAGAAAAGTTTTCCGTGTACGTGCAGAGTGACATAAAAAAGGTTTATGTTCTCCCAAAGCAACAAAAAATCCCAGGACTTTCTCTAGTACAATTTCTTGAGGAAGAAACTATATAACGAGATTTTTCGTAAGACAAAAAAAGAATCCACTTTTCTTTGACACTTTCTTTCGATGGACTTGCTGACGTGGTGGGAATGGACATGTAACGATGTACATATTTTGCAATGTACAGGCCTAGTCAGACGAAAGGGAGATAAACCCACATTATAAATGTCATTTCGACCCTCGACAAGGCGACATTTAACACAATAACTTACAATCTTATGTGCTTTAATGTGAGATAACATTTCTCACAACGGCCCTATACTTGTCCCCATATAATGAATGGCTTGGCAGTCCCATTTTTATGGTCCTTATGAAACGAAAAACTGGATTTCAAAAGACAGAATCATCATTATAACTACCATAATAGATTTTACCAATTGTATATACACTTATGTGATGCCAGTAATAATTATTATTACTATATTATCCATTGAAAAATGGTGTGTACAACTCCCACAAAAAAAAACTTACATGCTCATCTCCATAACCAGTAATTACAGGGTATTTCTTTTTCAAAAGAAATGACTACAAGAGGCTCAGAGAATCCTCTTATCATATGCAAATTTTCTGGTTAATAAAAGCAGTCCTCCAACACATAAAAACTCCTGTCAATTAACCGCCTTCATATTTCTCGAGAAGCCTGGGGAAGAGAGAGAAACAGGGGAATTGTTGACATAAAAAATGTAACTGGGAAGAACTTGAAGAAAAGTGATGACACCGAAGTTGATGAAGACGGACAGATAGACAGTGGAAGAATAAATATGAACGGGGACAAGGACGGCGGAGAGAGAGAGAGAGAATTCCCAGATAGGGCGAGATGTAATTCGGGAGACGGAACGAGCCACTGGAGAGAGAGAGATGCTCATAAAGGATGGAAATAAAGAAAGAAAGAGACCCCGAGATGGAAAAACCGAAACATGAGGGCAAGGAACGAGGAAATAATAATAAAGGGCAAAGGAGTATGAGAAAGAGAGGGAGAATTGGACCAACTGAAATGTCCAAGAGAGGAAATTATAAGATGAGAGCCACAGAGAGACATGGAAAAAGTGAGACAGAGAGATAAAAATGTAGAAAACTGAGAGAAAAAGAGAAGGAAAAGGACAAATACAGCGACTCCCTACGTCCATCGGCGAGAGAAGGATTAAGAGAAACTTGGAAGAAAATAAAAAACAGACAAGATGAGACAAAAAGAGAGAGACCGAATGAAAATACAGAAAGTGCTGCAGAAATGGAAGAGAAATACAAAACGGAGAAATGCAATGACAAGAGATAATATCGGAGAGAGAGTGAGAGAGAGACAAGGATAAATACAGAGAAAAATAATGACAGAAAAAGAGAGACAAAGGGAAAGAGTGAGGAAGAAAGGGAAAGAGAGAGAAGGAGGGGAAATGGAAGAAAGAAAGGAAAAGAGTGAGATGGAAAGGGAAAGAGAAAGAGAAAGCGGGAAAAGGTAGAAAGAAAGAAAAGAGAGAGAAAGAGGGAGATGGAAAGGGAAAGAGAGAGAAAGAAAGGGAGGGAGAGGGAGAAAGAGAACAAGGAAGAGAAAGAGAGATGAAGTCGTAATTATATCTAAAAATCCAGACGGGAAAAGGAAGAAATATGTAGAGAAAGAGAGAAACTGGAAAATATAGAGAAATAGAGAAAACACGAAGAAAATCAAGGGAAATAGGGAAAACCCGAAGAAAATCAAGAGACAGCGAGGACAATAAGAAAATTCAGAGAAATAGAGAGGGCAAGAGAGGAAAATATACAAAGAGAGAGCAAAGAGAAATAATGCGACAAAAGCAACAAAGACAGCAAGAAAATGACATGGAAACAGAGTGATAGAAGCAGGCAAAGAGATTGACGGAGACTGGGAAAGAGAGAGAGAGAGAGAAGGAAAAAAGGGAGACAAGGAATTAGAGAGAGACCAAGCCAGGAAGAAGTCCAATGTTTTACAGTCACCCCGACATGACTCGAATGGGGCAGTAGAAGCCGGAGCACTTCTCCCCCTCCTCGGCAAACAAACATCCAGTTTAATCAATAGCCTCGGACGAAATTGACAGAAAGGCGAAGGGATAAAAATGATAGGAGAGATAGAGAGGCAAAGAGAGAGAGAGAGAGATTGAAAGAGAGAGAGAGAGAGAGAGGAAAGTACTTCTAATACTAATCAAGCGCCGGAATCACAAAACTTGTCTAACTGTTCATTGAGAAGAAGACGAAGAGACGGAGGAGGAATGTCATTTGACAAAAGTTCACTTGAGACTGGGCTGAAACTCATTACGGCAGTACAAGGCTGCTGACAAGTACATACATGTGTATATCTATAATGGATATACATATATGTATATATACCACAAAAGTAGTTTTATACATAGTCTCTGATGTCCAATGGAAAGTAATTCTGCTGGGGTAATAATAATAATACAGCCCTCACCCCTTCTTCCACATGACGTGTCGAGTGCTAAAAAAGTGCCACAATCCATCCTTCTTTTTATGACTGTAAACATGTGCATATGTACGTACGTATGTATATATACACACATATATATGCCTGTTAATATATGCCCGGAGTTAATCCAACTTTTTTTTCAAAAGAATAAAAATGGATGAGAGTCAAGTGGAAGGAATTTTGGAATCCCAAAAAAAGAAGACGGACGACTCGTGTGGAATTTTTTTTATATGTAATGCGACTCTTTCTAAGGGAAAAGTCCCCAAGGAACTATTTACTGAGAGGAACCACTTGTGTCAAGTATTTTAATTCCCCCAAACAAAAGTTGGGATATAAAGAATTTCTTGATTTTGCGAGAAAGCATAGAATTATACTTTCAAAAGCCTGCAATTCTGCACTCTCCAGCTCCTTTTTAGGGGAATATTAACTGATACAATGAGACGGTTTACTTTATATAGATTATATACATATAGATATAGATGTACATATTAGATGGGCACATACTGTGTACATATATTTCCCGGCCGAGACTCCCCTTGTATTCTTCAAATTACACCCTTTCATCGGCCTGTATGAAATCCCAAATCATTTTCAGTTGCAACAAAAGATTCAATTTACGATTATGTCATTTGGAATAAGTCTTGATTACTTTTCGAGATAAAATTGCCAAAAAGTGCCCATTTTTTGGCAACCACCAACTTCCAAATAAATCCTTGATATTTTCTTCTCAATCTAACTTTCTTGTGGAAGAGTTTTTTTTTGGGGGGGGGGGGATTATTTCTTTTTTGTCCCAAAAAATCTATGGGCCACACAGTGGGGGTTGTTCTATACAAATAAATGCATTTGGATTGTACTCAGAAAATGCTATACGGATTGCCAAAGAATGGGACAGAGAGAAAGAGAGAAAAGTTTTGGAGTGCTCAATACTTCCCCAAAAATTTCTTATAATGAAGAAGAGAATATCTCACTGTATATGTCTCCCTATAATATATATGCATTTGTCCCTATGAAGTTGCTCATACATGAACGTACGTATTTTTAAATAATAAATAAGAACCACTTTTCCCCTCGAAATCATCAAAGATTCTCTTGATTTCTGATCATGAATCCTTTACAGCAATACAAAAGTCAACGGGGAGGATTTATGGATGGACAATTTTTTTTTTATTATTGATAGTGTGTACATAGCCAGTGGTCAAAATGAGAGAGATTGTCGTCTAAATGCACAGAAATATGGCCTTTACAAATATAATATATCTGTAATAATGTGCAATAATTTAGTAGCCCTGCAAACATTGTGTCGTTTAGGGTGCTCTGCAGGGATTTTCTCCTCAATTTCTCTCTTTAACTTTTTCTCACTCTTTTCCTTGTTGTAATTTCTCTCTTTTTCCCCTTTCTTTCTCGTTTTTTCCCTTTTCTTTCTCTATTTTTCCCTTTTCTCTCTTTTTCGCTTTTTTTCTCTTTTTCTCTTGTCCTTTTCTTTTTCTTTTTTCCTTCTTTCGTTTTCCTCCTTCTTTCTTACGTTGTCACTCTTGTCCCTCTTTTGCCCTTTATGAATATACGATGAGATCAGAGTAAATAGCCTACTTTTCCCCAATTTATTGGAATTCCACCAGGAGCTGTCATTTTGCTTTTCCCAAGATAAAAGAAAAAGTGTAATATTCATACTTCTAAGAAGTGAGAGAATCAGCATGGCGTCGAATTTACGTAAACACAAATAATTTTCCCCATGACTTCCGTCACAACGCAACTACGCACACATATTGGTTTGGATGGGTGCATGTGAAAGGAGTGAGATCGTGCTGTATGATTTGTTTTTGTCCGTCTGCATTTTTAAGAGGAATTCTTAGGAAAGAAAATGTGAAATACAAATATATAAATTCTGTTACATACGACAAAAAAAAGTGTTGGTGCAAAAAAAAAGGAATTTGCTGATACAAAAATGGGATTGAACGCAAGAAAAATCAGAGGTTGTGCACATCACCAGGTACATTCATATGTATATGAAGTATGTATGTATGTATGTATATACAGGGATGTCAATACACGGAACAAAGTTTATAGGAGCAATTTGCAATTTCCTTTCACCATGGCGTCTCTCCCCATAAAAAAATTGAAAGGAATCAGGAGTACAAATGGGACAATTTGAGCCGAGCCTTCCTTTTTTTGGGGGATTACAATGGTATAAAACTCATTAAATTCCTTCGTGGTAATGACACCAGCCGAGGAGACATGTCACATCTCTCTCTCTCTCTCCCTCTTTCCTTCTCGTCTCTCTCTCCCATTACGAAGACTCCATGACAACCCCCAAAAACGGGAAGATTCCCATTTGCCAGGACGAGAGAGGGTCACATAGCCAGGGCAATTCCCGATGACGTCCGTTATTACCATCGGGAAGTATTACATTCAATTTTTATCTGTCCGACCGTGTCTTTTTTTGGCCTGGGAAATGAAAACGGCGACCTTCATGACTCTGCCTTCGATTGTAATGGCGGAATTATTTAAAAGGATCGTCAAAAATTGGAGAGAGAGAGAGAGCGAGGGGAAGTCGAGTCGATGACAATGGGGAGGGTGACATGAAAGGCAATCTTGATTATTGCATGTCAAGGAAGGAATAACGAGGAAATGGTCAGAAACATTCAGAGAGAAAGCCAAAAAGGCGAGGAAAGAGAAGAATAGACTCAAAAAGGGAGAGAGGACAGACAAATAAAAGTGAAAACAAAGGAAATATCCGGGAAAAGTGAGAGAGAAAACGAGGCTAGAAAACCGGAGGAAAAGCCCTAAAAACAATCACAATAACGAGTGAAAGCAAAGAGAACCTGGAAAAAGTAAGGAAGAGAGTGATAGAGAGAGAAAACGTCAGAAAAAGAGAGACCAGAAAAAATAGAGAAGCGACTGAAAAAGAGAAAGGTCAGAAAAAGGGACAAGTCAGAAAGAGAGTAATGGCCAGAAAAAAGAGAAAAGTCCGAAAAATATTAAAAGACCAGAAAAAAGAGAAAAGTCAGAAAAAAAGTTGGAGAAAGACGAGCAAAAAAGTCAAAAAAATAATGAAAGAAAGACCAGAAAAAAGAAAAAAGTCAGAAAAATAATAAAAGAAAAAAATTAGAAAAGAGAGTGAAAGTCCGGAAAAATAGAGATGCAACAGAGAGAGAGAGAAAGGTCAAAAAAAGTGAGAAAAGTTAGAACGAGAGAAAGGCCAGAAATAAGAGAAAAGTCACGAAAATAATGAGAGAAAGACTAGAGAAAGGAAAAAGTCAGAAAAGTAATGAGAGAAAGACCAGAAAAAAGAAAAAAGTCAGAAAAGTAATGAGAGAAAGACCAGAAAAAAGAAAAAAGTCGGAAAAGAGAGAAAGTCCAGAAACAATAGAGAAGCGAATGAAAGCGAGAAAGGTCGGAAAAAATAGAGAAGCGACAGAAAGAGAGAAACGTCGGAAAAAGTGGGAAAAGTCAGAACGAGATAAAGGCCAGAAAAAAGACAAAAATAGTGAGAGAAAGTCCATACAAAAAGAAAAAAGCTAGAAAGAGAGGGAGAGAAAGGCCAGAAAAATAGAAAAGTCTAAAAATACCGGTGAAATGAGAGTGAAAGCAACGTAGAGAGAGAAAAAGCACACAAAAGCATTTTCACCGTAATTCCCCTCGCGTAACGGGCAGTTGTCGTCGAAAAAAAGGTAACATCAAGCCTATCGATATTGCAATCAGAGCCAAGACCTCCCAATGTGGAGCCATAACATTTCTTTTTTTCTCCCCTCTCCCTCTCCCCTCCAAGCCACACACATAGGTACACACACGGTAATAAAGCTGTTAGCAAAGAAATTTGAAAATAATGCATCCCTCGTAAACGTAGTTTGCCATCCCGGCTAAAAACGAGCTTTTGTATTAGGCTCGTAATGCACGTAATAAACGTAAAGGAGTAAGACAGAGAGAGAGAAAAAGAGTCCAATTGCTTTTTTTGGGGGGAACATCCCAGCCACCAGCCCAGGAAGAAAAGACAGTGCAATGGAATGGGAGAATAAAAAGAAAAGGGAAAAAAGGAGAAGCTAAACTCTCCTTTGTGTGTGACAAGGAATTGCCATGACAATAAACCACGTGTGGACTTTCCCCTCCCTTGCTCCCTAATGCTCTCTTAAATTTGGGGTGAAATGTACCATTAGAGCCCTTTTATACGCCGTCAGCCCAACACAAAGAAATACCCGTTGGGCCCCCCACACAAAACAAAACAAGAAGATGTGCACTCTGGCTAATGCAACCATTTAGGAGCAAGAGCACATTTCATTTCTTTTTAGTGAATGCACTCACGCAATACAGTCCAACAAATGGTCATAAATACGAAGAAGAACTGAGCAGTGGGGAAAGCCCATTTCTTTGCCTACAAAAATGTCTACCAAGACGCTCCATGTGGTTCGTCGGAGTAAAGAAGGTGATACGCACAGTCACGTTTGTCAGGAGGAAAAAATTAGGAATTACCTAGGTAAAAAAAAATGGGCATGTACAATTCCACTGCTCTTAATATGTAATTGTCTAAAGAGGGGCGGCAGGGGGTCAAGTTCACATTTTTTAACATCTTTTCTATACACATTTCGTGGTTTTTTTGGTGGAAATGTGGAATCATTTAGAATGGAAATCATGTCAATGATTTTTTTTCTGAGTTTTTAATGACCTTGTAGGTACAAAATGGTGGGGGTTCATTTCATTTTTTTTTTCTGAGATACTACTAACACAATTTTGCCTCACATGCACTTCTTACAAGGCGTACACATGTGTTTTTGCACATGTAAATAATACATACATGCATATGTACATACGTATCAGTCATCATCGTACATACATACGTTTCCATGTAGGTATTTGTATTGCGTCTATGTAAACATTAAATGTGTCTCCTGATGCACTTTGCAAGGGCTTTGCCGGATAATGGAGCGATGAATTCAGAAAAATTAATTTAAAGAGATGACAGGGAATTTTTGCATTAAACAAGCACGTATTGTAGGAAAAATGCCAAAAAAAATGGGTACAAAATGCACTTATCCGTACAATTAATATTAATTGTACACTCAAGTAAATCATACATGCTTGTAACAGCGATTTTTTAATAAAAACAATTCCCTTTTTTTTTTTACGATTGAAGCATACTCCCACACGTTCTGTCTGTATAAATGTTTAAATAAATGTTCTGTATAAAGATTCCGACACGACCGATGGAGTTATAATGTAATATAAGGGATATAGCAATTTGAAAAATAAAAAAGGTAGAAAAAAAGAACGTTAACAAAAATGACAATTTTGCACGCCTTCTACATGTTACATGGCACGGTGTTGCACTTGTACTAGATGTAGCTGAGCAAAACAATGAGCCATGAACAATTAAATACGGTGTACAGATGAGGGAAATGGCAATTGATCAGGGACACCAACAGAAGTAGGTCAATTTGGACACGACGCGTCTCCTGAGACTCCCATGCATTTTTTGGTGCATTCGCACTATTTCATCCACCAATCCATACTAAATGGTAGATTTTTTTTTTGCACATACAAAAGACAGGAATTGTGCAATTGCAATATGAATGCATGTTTTGAGTTGGCTTAGAAAGAAAAAGGTATATAAAAAACGGAAAGGTGCTGAACCGCTGAAAGCCCTGCGGGGCTAAATGTGAATGCACGAGGAGAAAAACCAATTAGCAATGGCCAGGCACAGGGTTGAGAGGAACAAAATCCTTTTATATATATATGTATATGTATATATAGGTATGTACATAACATGCAGCAATGAATTGTCAATAAGTAGAATTAATCCTCGGGGGTATTTAGGAACTTTTGCAACCAAAAATCACACCTGGGGTGATATCAATCCTGAGATGACGTTTGGACAGCTTTGGAATTACAAGAAAAACAAGAGTTGCTGTTTCTGCATTGTATAATGGAGTCAGTTGGCACTCGATGATTCCATTATTGTCCTATTGAACACGTTGGAGGTGAAAAGTGAGTGTAAAAATACTTGATGTGTTAAATGATTTGACTCTCTCCCTTTCCTTTGTCTGTTTGGCTCTTTGTCTGTCTCATTCCTAGCGAATGTTTTAAGTCTCTTTCTATTTCGTCTATAAATCTCTTTATTTTTTTTCTCTGTATTTTTCTTTCTTTCTCCTTTTATTTGATTTCTCTTTTCTCTGCCTCTTTCTCTCTAATTTATCTGTAACTCTTTCTCTCTTTTCTCTGTCCCTCTTTTTTCTTGCTTTCTCTCTCTTTTTTTTAAATTCTCTCTCTTTTATCATTTTTTCTTGCTTTCTCTATCTTTTCTCAATTTTTCTCTTTAAATATTTTTTCTTGCTTTCTATCTCTCTTTTTCTCTTTAAATATTTTTTCTTGCTTTCTATCTCTCTTTTTCTCTTTAAATATTTTTTCTTGCTTTCTCTCTCTCTTTTTCTCTTTAAATATTTTTTCGTGCTTTCTCTCTCTCTTTCTCAATTTGCCTCCTTAAATCTTGCTTTCTCTCTCTCTTTCTCAATTTTTCTCTTTAAACATTTTTTCTTGATTTCTCTCTTTTTTTCAATTTGTCTCTTTAAATATTTTTGCTTGCTTTCTCTCTCACTCTTGCTCTCAATTGCTCTCTTTTTTATACTTTTTCTTGCTTTCTCTCACTTTTATCTTTTTTCGTGCTTTCTCTCTATCTTTTTCTCAAATTTTCTCACTTTTATTTTTCGCGCTATCTCTCCTTTTCTCTTTTCTCTGCTTTTATTTTCTGTATTTCGGCCACTTTCGTCTGCTTTTCTCTCTTTGCCTTCATTTTTTGTCTGCCAATCTCTTTCTTTTTCTGAGTATTTCTGTTTGTTTGTCTCTCTCTTTTTCCTCTCTTCTACTTCTTTCTCTCTGTCATTGCCATTCTCGGTCTCCCTTTTATGCCTCTCTGTCTCTCTCTCTCTCTGGGTTGCTCTCTCCTTCCCTTTCATGCTCAGACAACAATGACAACATTAAGACAGATCATTCATTCCCTTCTTTCATTCTTCCCCAATTTTAACACACCAACTGCTTAATTCAGCAACTCGATACAAAAAAAACGGCACAAGGTAATAAAAATCCTACTCAAGTTCCTCCCTTCACTCTTCAACAGTATAAGCTCTTATGTAAGCCATATAAGTACAGTTATAATCAATGTATAGACTAATATTTTAAAACATTCTCTTTCCTTTGATTTTTATACCGTGACTCAAGTTTAATCTCCTTCTCTCTCTCCCTCTCTGTCTGTCTGACTTGATTTCTCTCTCTCTCTCACTCCCTTCCTTTCATCTAATAATAAGTATAAGAACTCGTCAAGTGTAATAATCGCCAGACTACTTGTTTCTTCTCTTGGCAATCCCCTCAGGTGATTGGCATATTACCTTCAGAGAGGAGAAAAACCCTTATTAAGTTATATGCACCTTGGTCACTTTTTTTCCTCACGTAATCACCAGTTACATCCCAGTAATAACTTTGAAGCTACCCATTTCTTATGACATTCCCTGTACATTGGGGTGGTCGGATGGAATAAAAAAAAAAGGATTGCGTAAGAGCCAAGTACCCGTATTAACGCTCGTAGATTTACAATGAAATATTAATTTTCGTATTTGTAGCCACTTCTTACACTCGAAAGAGGGGCAGGAGGGGGAGAAGGATAAACAGTGAGGAAAGAGAGAGAGAGACAGAGAGAAAGAGCGAGAAAGAGAGAGACAGAGAGAGAGAGAGAAGGAGTGTAAAAAGCTTAATGGGGATATACAAAGAGAATTTCCATCATAAATTAGCCTCTTCGATGCATCAAAGGGTAAGCCCAAAAAAATGATTACCGTATACATATGCGCGTATATACATATGTACATACGTATACATATGTATGTAGGTGTATCCTTTTGCAGTAAGAATAATAAAAAAATGGATTTGATGATCATAAATATGGAGTACACACATCAAGTGTAAGTTTTCACACAGAAGTGAGCACCGTCCATTTTTGTGTTCATAATCCCGTGGGTGTAGCGAGATTTGTTTTTTTATGTGATATATTCCATATATCCCCCTTATAAATATACCTTTATATCCCATTTTTGCACAGAGGAAAAGTAGTGGGTGCTTCTGACCATACTCAAAAGACTTTTGTGGGCTCCCTCGCACAGAATGTATGAATGCAAAGAGGACTTGA
Organism: Disparrhopalites patrizii; assembly: GCA_034698585.1. Lineage (NCBI taxonomy): Eukaryota > Metazoa > Arthropoda > Collembola > Symphypleona > Sminthuridae > Disparrhopalites > Disparrhopalites patrizii. Next base: position 5,660 of record JAQGBT010003192.1, on the reverse strand, counting down.
TCTCTCACGATTTCCCACCGCCATCATAATAATGATCTGACAAGATGTGTACACAATGCATCTCTTGAGGTTCTTGGGCTAAAAATGCTCATCACTCCCTCCTAATGTTTACATGCTCAACAAGAGGAAGATGGGAGATAGAGGGATATTTACAAATGATTTTATACAATCTCCCGTTTATTTTTATTTTTTATTATCTGACGTCCATATACAAGGTTGGAAGCAGCTGATTGCGGGATTCCTTTACGTAAGAGAGATATGGCCTTTAATAAATGGGGGAAAAAACATTTAATAACGTATCTTATATCCTTTGTGCTTGGTAAACATAAGCACACCTTGTTGGTCAGGATGGATTTGAACGTCATAATACGGCGATATCCCGTATTGTACCATGATATATGGGCATTTGTCACGGAGCAATGATAAAGGATGATTTTTGGGGGCTTTTGGGAATGTTCTTCCTCAGTTTTCTTGTTCACCATTAATTTGCTTCTTAAACGGAGATTCGAAAAAAAGGTGGGATCACACGTCCGAAGAGGTTTTTATGCAGTAGCCTCAGTCAAGACACGCTCAGTGATGGACGTTTGACTATTAATTACACGAGAGGAATTAGAAAGGAGGGAGGTGTCAGAATCCGATGGGAAAAACTGAACACGATATTATTTCTTTGCATGTTCAGCATTCTCATTTCACCCTGGAGGTAATGTAATTTTTTAAGGGGAAAAAACTGGGAGTTTATACTTAAGTAAACAGACAAAAACGGATGAACATGAGCAACTTATTACACACGAATCTTGCATGCGAGGAGCGTGAGGAATAACAAGATTTTTGGTTTGGACATGGGATAATTTATTTTTCTTATAGATATACAGTATACGTATAATTATGTATATTGTTTTGAAGGAGGAAAATCCGATGGTTCTGTCAGGGAGATTCTGGGAAAAAACGAAAGAAAAATGTGGAGAAACATAAAAACTTAGGAGGAAAAATGGAGAAATTCGGAGAGAAATATAGCAAAAGAAAAAGAAGGAGAAAAATAGGGAAAAACAGAAAAATCAACAAATAGAGACAAATTTAAGTCAGAGCGAGATAAGATATAAAGACAAATAGAGATATCGACAAAAAAGTGATAAAAAAGCGCGAACATGAGACAAAGAGAATGAAAATGGATAAAAAAGGCGCAAAAATAATAAAAGGGGAAAGGAAAATAAATGAAAAAATCGCTAAATGAACAAAAAGTGAAAGGAAAATAGATGAAAACATCACTAAAAGAAAAAAAGCAAGGAAAATAGAAGAAAAAAGTAAGGAAAATAGATATGAAAAAATCGCTAAAAACAAAAAGTGAAAGGAAAATAGATGAAAAAATCACTAAAACCAAAAAGTGAAAAAAAATAGAAAGAAATAGAGACGAAGCAAATAAAGAAAAGGAGAAAACGAGTAAAAAAAACGAAAAAGAGAGACAATGATAATTCTCCCCAGAAAAGTTAAACTGCATGTAATTAGAAAAGAACAAGAAAAAAATATAATTTTTGATGGACAGGTAAAACAGGAGAAAATATGCATGCTTTAATCCGTAAAAGATAAACTTGTCGAAAGGAGAAAAAAAAATTCTCGTCCAACCAAAAAAAAAATGGGGGGAAAAAATTGAAAACATGATTAATAAGTAATTTTTTGACGACAGAATCAATAAAAAGTCTGAAGGAAAGTGTCTTTTCCCACACGCAAAATGTGGATGGAGAAATCAGTGGGGATTTTGTACCTTGAGGACGGACGCACAGTTTACACACATATACATATGTACATGAACAGGTAGAAGCAGATATGCTAGGATATGACACTGATCGTGATCAGCCCAACAAAATGACCACTTCCTCCATTTTATTACCTTTTTTACCACTAAATAATATACACGTCAACTCTTTTTTTTTTCATTTCAATTTTTTTCCCCGGCCATTTAAATCTAATAACTCTTTTCCCATTACACTCCATCACTACTTTCTTGACCCAATAATCAACGTTTTAGCTGTTTGATCAAGCTCAATATGTTCGTGCATATGTAGGCCCATTAAAAAAGGGCTGAATACAAAATACGCACAATGAAGCTATAAGGCATAAGATTGCCCAGAACCAAAGGGATATTGATTATTAACCTGAATCCACTTTAAACTTGATGCATCCTCAAGCTTTTAACTCTTTCCTTATTTTCCTATCATGAATGTGAGTAGACAATTGCTAGGGGCAAATCGTCCAAAATAATTTTGATCCGTGATTATTTCAAAAATTGCTTATAAAAAGGATGAGAATCCACGGAAAGAGAGATTTTTTTTGAAGGAAAAAGAAGAGTTTTATTTTATTTCCCCCCCAAAAAAACCGGCCCTTTAGCAACGCATCGCAAATAAATTCAACAAGTTTTCTTTCATTCCATTCATGGGGAAAACTCCTCAATTTTAATTAGTCACACTATAACGAAGGGATTCCACGTATCAAAAATCATGATAGTAGCACTGACCTGTAAGACTACTTCAAAAACCATTTTTTTTTTCGTTTTTTCCTGTACGTGAAATACAATTAACACCACCATTTAGACTTTAGCCCACTGCGAAAGTGTTGAAATGGGAGGAATTGACATGTTGACACGATGACATCCTTTACAAGGCCTAATATTGACAATTTGATTGGGCCAAAATGACGCGTGCACTAATCGTGGTTCCTTTTTTTTCAGTAGTTCAAGTTTAATTTGTTTAGTCGAATCATGTTCTTTGAGCGAGTGTGTGCATACGGCAATTAAATGTGACTTTTGAAGAGAAATATGAAGACCAAATCAAGGGCTTTAATGCCTTCCAATCATCCAATCACATGCCTGAAGGGACCGTTTTTCCAATACGAATGCTCAGTTGGTCCCACATTGATAAACAATAATAAACACTTTACAACCAAATTTGAAAATCAATGCATTACTGCATGCCAAAATACATATTATATTTTAACAATAATAATACATTTAAATAATAATTCTAATATTCCGAGTTTTTTTTAATCTTGTGTGATAAAATTGGCATAATTTTATCCGTTAAGATTAAGATGGAATGCACATGGAACTTTTTCTGCTACATCCGCAATAAAAATTTGCAAAAAAAAAAAAAACAAATGCTTTATTCTTTTTACATTTACCGGGTTACCTATGCTGTAGTTATTGATGGCTACGATTCGATTCTGAATCGGATTTTTCGATTTAATTTGATTCGATTCGATTCGATTCAAAGACTAGAAAATTTGATTCGATTCGACACCGTGAATCGAATCAAATAATTCGATTCAAGACGTAAATCAGATCATAAAATGTAACTGAAATTCGATTCATTCGATCCATTATTCAATACAAAATTTTTGGATATTCTTCCAAAGCAGAGCAATAACCATCAAAATACTGGAGCAAATTTAAATCAACGGTAAATATTATATCAAGGTTACTTGAATTTATTTGAAGTGGCAAACTATTGGACTTCATTATCTGCTTAAAATTAGCATAAAGTTAAGAAAATATGTCACAAAAATATATTTTTTGGATCGTTTGAATCATGATTCCATTCAATCCATGGCTTGAATCGAACCGAATCGAATTATTTGCATAATGAATCGGATCGAATTGCGAATTTCGATCCGATTCGGGCTTCGAAGTAAACATTTTGAATCCAATCGAACCACTGCCATCCATGGCTGGAGCATTGGGGCAAAATGTAATTTGGGAGCCGTATGTAATACATTGATTTTCAAAGGTGATTATTGTCAATTGTACTGTCAAATATTATTGTGAATCCGTATGGGATGAGAAGAAATTGGACTTTCTCAAAAACATCCCTTTCTTAAACAATCATAAGCAATTCCACAAGAAAAAATTGCCAATGCCTTTTCTTTTCATGCTCTTTCCCGGTACAGACGAAGCTCACTAAAAAATTGAAGAAAACAGTAGAAAAAAAGGAAATGCAAAGCTTACCTTTGGACGATTTGGGGCCAAAAGGGAGAAATTAGGTCGGGTAAAGTAAACAATTCCACACAGCCAGACGGCTGCGATGAGGATGAAAACCTTGGTATTTCTTTTGAGGAACATTTTTATTCCCGTCTTCGTCTGATATTTGATGCTGAAAAGAAAGAAAAAAAAGCAAAAGTTCAAACTTCAATTTCAACCCATGTTTACTTTCCCACAGGCCACACAATCCACTATGAGTTTTTTTTGACAAAAGAAAAAATCAAATACAATTTGTATTAATGTGGAAGCTCTTCTGTGATGCTTCTATTATTGCCACAAGTCCCCCGGTGCTTTCGTAGGTAAATTGCGGTGGCTAATATCAACTGTATTGTCTGGAGCTGTTTAAAATACAAACAATAATAGAAAGCTCCATTGCCTTCTGGGCTCTTTTTGGAGAAAGTGTACAAAAGGCTTTAGAATGGACTTGGTTGTTTTTCCACGGTGCTTATATATATGTATATATATGTATTTCCCGGGAAAATCTTCGGGGAATAAAAAATGGCTCTTCTCACCACTTTCCTATCCCGGAATTTCAGTCCAAAATGTGTTCTTTACTTTTCTGCCCATAAAATATTCAGGTTCTCTACATAAACGGCATCCGCTTATTAAATGGGAAGCACCAACTGTCAAAAGAATGGACGGGGAGCTTTACACAATTATTTAAGTCTCCCGCAAAAAGGTGGAATTTCCCTCCCATTCCCGCCGTCTTTTTGGGGGCCGAATTCGGGGGGAAATATAACATCCCTTTCACAAGAGTCATTTTGGGGGTACACAGATTATTATTCTTTCCGCGAGAGCGAGGAGAAATATTGAAGTATTACCCCCTTCCAAGGCAGATACAGGGGCATTAATCATTGCCAAAAACTCTCGGGAGCCGCCTTATTTCTTCCTACACGTGACTGATTTCAAACTGTTTGTCTTTTAAGACCTTATTAGCACACTCTCTTACACAGCAGATAGCTGCCCTGTGCATTCTCTCTGGCTTCATTAGCTCACTTTTATCTTTATTAGTACTATCAAGGAGATTCCGGAGGCTTTTCCCGACTTTCTCAACTCGGGCCGTCCGCCACTGGAACGTATGGACGTGCATTTCCTGATACTCTCCTCTTTCGCATCTCTTTAACTCCCTCCCTTTTCCCTGTCCTTTTTATCTCTACACATTTACTCGTTCCTTTCTCCCGCTATTTTTCCGCTTTCTCTTCCTTTTTTCGTATCTTCCCTTCTTCTCTTTCTTCCTTTCTTCTTTTTGTCGTTTCCTTACTTGCTTTCCTTCATTCTTCAGTCTTCTACTTTGAAATTTCTCTCCTGTATTTCTTCCTCTTTATCTCTTTCTTTCCACGTCCTTCTCTATTTCTCTCTCTCATTATCACTTTATATCTATCATTATCACTTTATCTCTCTTTTTCCCTCTCTTATTACATCTTCCTCTCTCTCATTATCTCTTTCTTTCTCTCTTTCTCTTTCTCATTATCTCTTTCTTTCTCTCTTTCTCTTTCTCATTATCTCTTTCTTTCTCTCTTTCTCATTATCTCTTTCTTTCTCTCTTTCTCTTTCTCATTATCTCTTTCTTTCTCTCTTTCTCTTTCTCATTATCTCTTTCTTTCTCTCTTTCTCTTTCTCATTATCTCTTTCT
>JAQGBT010003191.1:0-20525 GCA_034698585.1 Disparrhopalites patrizii | reverse complement strand
TAAAAAATATAAAAAGGACGAGACAAAGAGAGATTTAAAAAATATAAAAAGGACGAGACAAAGAGAGATTTAAAAAAAATTAAAAGGGAGAGACAAAGAGAGATTTAAACAAAATTAAAAGGGAGAGACAAAGAGAGAGCCACCGAATAAGGAAGGATTGACAATGTTTTAGCAGGGTAAAGGAGAGATAAATCGAAAAGCGAGAACGAAAGCGCAGAACACCCAGAAGAAGCAAGGAGAGACAAGAAGATGAGAAAGGGAATGAAAGAGAGATTCACGAGCAAAAATACAGAGAGAAAACAGAAAGGAGAGACGAAGATACATTCGAAAGCAGGGCCAAAGAGAGATTCGAAGACAAAAGGAGACCGAGAGGGAAAGAACGATTCAGAGGCAAAAAGGGGAACGAGACTCAGGAAGAGATTTAAAGTATAAAAAGGGGAAAGAGGGTCAGAGAGAGATTCAGAAGAAAAAAGAAATAAAGATACAAAGAGATTCCGAAGACAAAGGTAGAGAGGAACAGAGAAATTCAGAAAAATGGCAAAAGAAAGGAACAGAGAAAATCAGAAAGACATGAGAAAGAGAGGTGCAGAGAAATTCGGAAAACAGGAAAAAGAGGAACTAAGAAATTGAAAAAAAAACAAAAAGAGAGGAACAGAGAAATTCAGAAAAAACGAGAAAAAGAGGAACAGAGAAATTCAGAATAAAGAAGGAAAAGAGGAACAGAGAAATTCAGAAAAAAGGAGAAAAAGAGGAACAGAGAAATTCAGAAAAAAGGAGAAAAAGAGGGACAAAGAAATTCAGAAAAAAGGAGAAAAAGAGGGACATAGAAAATCAGAAAAAAGTAGAAAAAGAGGGACAGAAAATCAGAAAAAAGGAGAAAAGAAGAACGGATAAATTCTGAACAAAGGAGAAATAAAGGTACACAGAGATTGAAACAAAATAGAGGAAGAGAAGCATAAAGAGATTCTGGTGAAAAACTGAGAATGAAAAGAGATTCTCGAGAAAAATTGAGAGGCAAAAGCATAAAGTAAGACTCAGAAGAAAAAAGGAATAGTGGCTAAAAGGGATTCCAAAGAAAAAAGAGACACCGTCTGACTCGGAAGAAAAAATAAGTGAGAGGCAAAGGGAAATTCAGAAGGCAACAAACCCAAAGAAAACATAGCTTTGACAAAAATAAGAAAGATGAGGAGAGAGATTTTAAGAAGAAAAATGAAGAAAAGGAACGATGGCTGTGGAAGAAAAAGAAAAGAATAGCAAACAGAGCTGGAGGAGAACTAAGATAAATGAGAGGCGATAATCGATGCAGAAGTAAAAAGAAGAAATAGCACAAAGAGTGATTTGAAATATGAAAGCGAGGCAAAGAGTAATTTGGAAGAACCACGAAGCTGAGACAAGGGGAGAAAGCACAACAAAGCGAGAGGCAGAAGAATAATCCAAACAAAAACTAAACCAGAGGAGAGCACCAAAATGTAAACGGAAAGTAAAAAGAGAGAGAAAAGCAAACCCTGAAAGATAAAGTGAAAAAGTAATTGAAAATGACTCTCCCAGACTTGTCCTGCTTTAATTCACATTTTTATCTCATTCCGCACCAGCCGAGCCCCATGAGGTCAAAGCTGGAATGCAAGACCTAAGAAAAGCAAGGCCATGAGTATTTTAGCCCGCAGAAAAGTGAACACATTTTCCAAGAAAGTCGGCAAACGTTAAAGTGTACAAAAACGCAAGAACATTTTAAACTTTCTTGGAGCATTGTTTTTAATAAAGAATAAAAGATGCCATAAAACGACGGAGAAAATGAGAAAAAATTTACATAAATGCAGGCAGAGAATAAAAAGTGAAGTAAAATGATGCGAACCTACTTATGACATTAATATTTTCTAAAAAGACAGCTTGCGGAATTGCGAACAAACGCAAGACCCGAAAACACGGTGGAACATCGGGCCAAGAGAAAGCGTCAAAAGTTTAAGGTAGAAAGTATGTTGAACGGAAGGAGTTTCAACAAGGGAAAATATGAGGAATACGAAACCAGTGATGAAATGCAGGAAAGAGAAAGCATGAGAAGGAGCGAATGCCCACCAAAGGATGAGAGAGAGAATGTGACAAACGAAAAGTGGGAAGGGAGGAATAAGTAAAAAAAAAAAGTGACAGAAAACAGAGGAAAAGTGAGTCTAAAATGAGAAGCTAAAAAAGAGCTGATACAAGATGCTAATAAAAAAAAATCCTGTCTCTCCCTATTTACTTTCTCCCGCTGTCTTTTCAATTTGGACCGTTCTTCCAAGGCCCTTTCCATCCCAGCATGTAACACATGTAAGGCCGTCCCATGGAGAAATAAGTCAAGCTTTCACCGCGTCCTGTGGGTCCTACCGTAGACTCACTTTCTTAATCTCTCTCTTCTACTTTCTCTCCTCTCTCTCTTTCCTACTTTCTCTTTCTCTTCTCTGTTTTCTTCTCACTATCTCTTCCCTCTCTGTTTTTCTCACTTACTCTTTCTCTTCTCTCACTTTTTTCACTTTCTTTCTCTTTCTCTTTCTCTTCTCTCTTTTTTCACTTTCTTTCTCTTTCTCTTCTCTCTTTTTTCACTTTCTTTCTCTTTCTCTTTCTCTTCTCTCTTTTTTCACTTTCTTTCTCTTTCTCGTCTCTCTTTCTTCACTTTCTTTCTCTTTCTCTTCTCTCGTTTCCCTCACGGTCTCTACTCTCCTTTTCCACACTTTCTCTTCTCTGTATTTTTCTCACTTTCTCTTTTTTCCTGTCTTTCTTTTTCCTACATACTTTTTTCTCTATTTTCTCCTACTTTCACCTTATTTTCTCCAGTAGAAGTGAAGAGGGATGGGTAAATTTTAAAAAAAACTGATTATATATGTATGTACATACCTTTTACATTACGTATGTTTGAACAATGAATGACGGAAACGATGCAATATAATTCAAATATCCGAGTCATTTTAGCGGTTGTAAGTGCTAAGGTCAATCCATGATTTAGTAATGAAAGTCATTATTATTATCGTTATCTTTCTCTCATCGGTGCTTACATCTATTTCTTTCTCATGTTGTTTCTCACTGTTTAGCTCTTCCTCCTTTTCACATTTAATTCATCATTTGCATACTATCTCGCTTTTGCTCTCTCACTCTCTTTGCTCTCTTTCTTTTCCTCTCTCTCTCTCTCTGCTCTCTTTCTTTTCCTCTCTCTCTCTTTGCTCTCTCTTTCGTTTCCTTTCTCTTTGCTCGCTCTTGCTTTTTCTCTGTCTTTGCTCTCTCTATCGTTCTTATCATCTATCTTTGCTCTCTCTATCTTTCTTATTATCTATGTTTTTCTCTCTCTTTGCTCTCTCTCTCTTTCTTTTTTTCTCTCCAACTCGCTTTCTATGTCTCGCTGTTTCCCCGCTCTTTCTTTTTGGCTGCCCTTTTTCTACATCCTTTGCTTTCTCACTCATTCTGACTTTCTCTCTCTCTAGCTTCCTCGTTAGTTCTCTCTCGCATGTCTCATTCAATTTCCTTTCCAGCTCTTGTCCCCGCCCGACTGACACAAATGTATTCGTATACTTTCATTCTCGGCATATATGTACATATCTGGAGCACAATCCCCATCGACAGGAGACTGTCACTCGGCACTTCATGGACAAACATGACGTTTAGTCGGAGGGTCTCTTCCCCCGCTTTCTCAGCGTTCCTATTCACACATCCCCTTTGCAAATAGACCCTGCTTTCCCTCCATTTTTTGCTTCCCCCCCCCCAAAAAAAGAAAAACTTATGTTGTGCAGCCTGTCCAAAGAAAATTCCGGGAAGTTTGTTACTCGACGGAGAAAAAAATACTTTCCCCCAATTTTTGTCAAGTCAAACTCGATTTCCATGTCATTTGAAAGGGTGAGCTTGGATAAGCAATTTGGGAAATGTGTAGTATTCCATAAAATATTTTGGAATACTACGCGCATTGGGATAGCCAACCATTATCAACGTCCTTGGTCAAGAGACATTCTCATGCAATGGACCATGCATTTAAGCCATAAGGGATGATAGGGGCAAGGAAATGAGTTCCTGGAACGGGATTCAAATGGACAAAGCGCCCATCTCCAGGAAATACTCTACCATGGACGGTACTAATATGAAGGGGGAGGACATTGTGAAATTGAAGGGGGAGAGAGGATCAAAAGGGTAGATAAATACATGTTATTCATGCATTATTTAAAGGGAATTTCCTCTTCAGGTCCTGCAGATGAACAACAAGGAAAGGGTAATAGTTGTTCAGCTCAAGTATCCACTTGTTTCCCTTTTTTTTGCAGATGCTCTTTAAATGTGACCCGTGCACGGATGGTCGATTCCATTTCGGAATAAATGGAAGTTTGTATCTTGTATTTGTATCCAAATACAAATGTAAGCATGTGTACCTATGTGCATTATGATATATATAAAAATGTGGGGGAAAAGGGAAATGAAAGAGTGAAAAGGTCAGGTTAGTGTAGGGAGGGAACCCAGTAAAGAGTAGGAGAAAGGGAAGGTCGGGAGAAGATAAGTGAAAAATCGGTTAAACGGCGGGAAGAGAGAAGCTGAGAGAAACAATGAGACAGAGGAAAAGCGAGAAAGAGAGAGAGAGAAAGACAGAGAAACAGAGAGAAACAGAGAGCGAGAAACAGAGAGAAAGAGTAAGACAAAGTGAGAGAAAGAGAGAGAAAGTGAGAGAAAGAGAAAGAAAGAGAAAGAGAGAGATAAATAGAGATAGAGAGAGAAAGAGAGAGAAAGAGATAGAAGGAGAAAGAGATAGAAAGAGAGAAAAAGAGATAGAAGGAGAAAGAGATAGAAAGAGAGAGAAAGAGAGAAAAAGAGAAAAGAAAGAGAGAGGAATAGAAAAGAACGATAGAGAAAGAGAGATAGAGGGAGGGAGAAAAGAAAGATAGAGAGACAATTCGGGAGGGTAAAAGAAAATGAGAAAGCATACGAGGGAATATGGAAAGAGTAAAAAACAAAGTGTGGACAAAAGAGCTAGCAAATAATGGAAGTGAACCAAGTGAAGATAGAGAAAAGGTATTAAAGAGAGAATTCAGGGATAGATAAGAGGGAGAAAGTACGACACAGAAAGTTCATTGAGCAATGGTACATAGAAACTTCGGGGGAAAAGAAAAAAGAGAAAGTTTTTGAGAAATATATAGCTAAAAAGTTTGGGGAAGGACAACAAAGAGAAGGTTGGATGAAAGTGATAACGAGAGAGTTTGCGGAAGAATAAGGAAGAGAAAGTTCGGGAGAAAGCAATGCAGATAAATTTTGGGGAATAATAAGGAAGAGAAAGTTCGAGAGAAAATAATACACAGAAGTATTGAGGAATAATAACACAGAGAAAGTTTGGAAAAAGGTGATACAGAGGAAGTTCAATAAATAATGACAAAGACAATGTTCAAGAGAAAATAATGCACAGAAGTATTCAGGAAGAATAACAAAGAGAAAGTTTGGGGACAGATAACAAAGAGAAAGCTCGGGGAAGAATAACAAAGAGAAAGTTTGGGAGGAAGTGATACACAGGATGTTTGAGAAATAAAAACAAAGACAAAGTTCAAAAGAAAATAATGTACCCAGTATTGAAGAATAACAAAGAGAAAGTTCGGGGAAGAATAGCACAGAGGACGTTAAAGAAATAATAACAAATACAAAGTTAAAGAGAAAATAATGCACAGAAGCACTGAGGAAGAATACCAAATAGAAAGTTCTGGGAAGAATAACAAAGAGAAAGTTAGGGGAAGAATAGCAAATAGAAAATTCGGAGGAAATAACACAGAAAACTTGGGAAAAGGTGACACAGAGAAAGTTCGAGAAATAATAACGAAGACATAGTTCAAGAGAAAATAACTCACAGAAGTATTGAGGAAGAATAACGATGAGAAAGCTTGGGGAAAGATAACAAAGTGAAAGTTCAGGGAAGAATAACAAAGAAAGTTCAGGGAAGAATAACAAAGAAAGTTCAGGCAAGAACAACAAAGAGAAAGTTCGGGGAAGAATAACACAGATAAATTTTGGGAGAAGGAAGTGCAAAGTGAGTTCGAGAAATAATATCAAAGACAAAGTTCAAGAGAAAATAATGCACAGACGTATTGAGGAAGAAATAGCAAAGAGAAAGTTTGGAGAATGATAATAGAGACACAATTTTGAGAGTAATAACAGGAACAAAGTTTGGGTCAAAGTAATACAAAGAAAGTTTAAGTAAGACGATTAGAGAAAGGTTATGGAGAAATAATAAGAAAAACGTTCATAGAAGAAACGAGAAAATATATAAAAAATAGAAAGGAAACAGTTCATACGAATAATATAAAGAAAGTTTAAGGAATAATAATGGAGATGCATAGCAGGAAATAATAATAACGAGAAAGTTAAAAGGAGAAAGAATAAAAGAGGAAAACTTCGAGAAAGAGAGCAATAAAGAGAAAGTTTAAGAACGAAAATCAGAGGTACCATTCGGAACAGATTAACATTGTGAAAGACCAAGAGATTTTGAAACAGAGAAAGTTTGGAAGAGAATAAACAAGAGTAAATTCGAAAGAAGTTAAAAGACAGACCGATTAGAAGGATTATTAACAGATAGGGATTTCGGGAGAGACTAAAAGAGAGAAACGGGAGAAGGAGAGAAATGACTAAAGTGAAGATACGACAGAAATGACTGAACCCAGAATACGAACGAAATCGCGGAAAAGAGAAAAGGAGAGAAAGTGCACAGTGAGTAAAAGAAAACGTCCCAGAGAGAGATTGAGAGCAGAAAGCGAAAGCCGTGATTTGGCCTTACAATCAATCTTGCCGTCCCCGAGAAAAAATTAATTACTCCCAAAATTTCCTGCAACGTTTGCGAATTTCATCCCGAAAACCCTGATGTTTCTGAGCCACCAAAGCACTCGGGGAAGTTCGTCCAAAAAAATGTCCTACGTCAAAGCCAGCGTTTCTCAAGAGCTCCGCAAAAATCTATAGGAAAGGGAGATTGCAGATTGTCGTAATAGTGAGAGTTGCAAAAAAAAGGACCAGAGAAAAGAGCCTCCTTCATTATTAATGTCAAGTACTTTCTCTTCTCGTCGTAGTTCCCTGCAGTTGACTTCCTTGTACGCGGGTCCTTATAACCCAACACAATATTCAAGTAGTACGTGACGTGCTGAAGATGGCTTTTGGGGTGGGTTAATGGCGGCAAGAGGACTTGATCATCGTGCTCTATCCGGTTTTTATCTGATTTTATCATGCATCCTATACATATATTTACTGCACTCAGTATAACTATACATATTAAACGGAAGGAAAGGGCATATGCAATAGAAATGGATACAAATGTGTGGATATACATATGCTTTGGTCTCGCGTGTGTCCAAATAGGAATTTGGCTTGTTAATATTTCCTGGTTGGACCCTGCAGTGTGATCAATTTGTGGGCATCCACTCATAACAAAGGACAGGAAAAAAGTAGCAGACAAATTAAGACGGGACGAGAACAGGGAAGAAAGTTATAACAAGCAAAACCTCATGACTAACGTAAATAACTATAGTATATATATATATATATATATATATTATTATAATAACATTGCAAACATAGACGATGCAGAGAAAGCGAGAAAAAGCTTACGAAAAACGGACTGTAGCGAGATGGGAAAATACGCGAGAATCAAAGGCACTCAGAGAGAAATGGAGAAAGAGAAAGACGAAGCGAGAAAAGTAAGGAGAGAGATATGGGAAAGACAGAAAAAATATCAAGAGAGAGATACAAATAAAAAAAAATTTAGAGAGAGAAATATACAGAGAAAGTTTGAAGGAGAGAGAAGTGGAGAGAGATAGACTGAGAGAGAAATGGAAATAAAGAGAGAAAGTTTGAGAGAGAGAAATGGAAATAAAGAGAGAAAGTTTGAGAGAGAGAAATAATAAGTGAGAGCTTGAGAGAGTGAAGTGGCGAGAGATAGACTGAGAGAGAAATGGAAATAAAGAGAGAAAGTTTGAGAGAGAGAGAAATAAAGAGAGAAATAAGAGCGAGAGAGAAAGTTTGAAAGAGGGAAATAAAGAGAGAGAGAGAAATAAACAGAGAGAGAGAGAAATAAAGAGAAAAAGTTTGAAAGAGGGAAATAGAGAGAGAGAGGGGGGGAGAGAAAAAAATAAAGAGGGAAATAAACAGACAAATAAAGAGAAAAAGTTTGAGAGAGAGAACAAAAGAGAGAAAGTTCGAGAAAAAGAAGTGGAGAGAGATAGACTGAGAGAGAAATAGAAATAAAGAGAGAAAGTTTGAGACAGAGAGAAATAATAAGTGAGAGTTTGAGAGAGTGAAGTGGAGAGAGATAGACTGAGAGAGAAATGAAAACAGAGATAGAAATGAATATCCGAGAAACAAAGTGTATTCAAAAGCACACGAGAGAGAGAAATTGAGAGAAAGAAAAAGAGTTGGAGAGAAAAATGAAAGGAAAAAGGCAGCAAGAGAGAGATTTGGTGAGAAGGATTGAGAGAGAAACGGATAGAGAGATAGAAATAATTATATAAAATGCATACATAAAGAGCAAACGAGAGAGGGAACCAGAGAGAAAGAGAGAGAGAGAAATGGAGACGGAGAGAAAGAGAAATATACGGAAAGCAAAAGGCAGAAAAGGCAAAAGAGAGAGAAAGAAATAGAACAGAGTAGAAGCGAAATTGAAAAAGAGATAAAATGATCAAGAGAAAAAGAAGAAATGAGGGCCAAATTAAGCGTAGTTTTTATGGTGACACAAATGGAGTCCAAAAATAGCAAATAAGAGGGAGAGAGCAAGACGGGGAGATTTATGGCAGAATTGATTGATGCACACTTATGAAGCGGGACGTGATTAAAAGAATGGGCAACGTCTATGACGGAGTCAAGGATGTGTGTGGATGGACGGAGATAAAGTGTAACAAGCTCAGATTTTTTTTTTATTTCTCCGGCAAAAGACTGATTGTCAGTACATATGTATATAATGTGTATCCATATGTGTACATGTATACCTCTCCCTGATTGAACCAAGCTTTCTCCCATTTGTGTACTTTCTCCTTACACTTGCTTCTCAAAACATTTTTTCCCCTCCAATTTCCTTTTTGCTATCAGTACTTACTTTCTCCATGGTCATTACAGGTCTATTCAATCCATTGAATCTCAAATTAATCCCACTCGTGATTTATCATCTCCCATCCTCCTTTTCTCCTTTTTATCTTGATCTTTTCCCTTTTTTATTCCCCACAATTATTTTGCTGGTCAAAAATCTTACCCTATCTGCATTTCCGCATTTCATATTTTCTCCCGTGATTTTTCGCGGTGCTAATTTCCTTTGTTTTGTGGGCATATAATTGCCCCTAACAATTTCCTTTTGTAATTGCCCCTAACAATTTAATTTTGTAATTCCTTGTAATAATTTCCTTCTATAATTCCTGGTAACAATTTCATTTTATAATGCCTGGAAGCTCCTCATATTTTCCCAGTCGGTTTCTTCCTCACTTTCTTCCTGGCATCTATTTTTTTAAAATTTATTTCCCACTCTTTGTAGTTCCTTCAAGGCTTCAAAAAACCATATGCTTTTTTGGGGGGAGGGAAATTTCAAATTAGCTTTGTTGTAATATTTCCTCCCGTACCTTTTTTTCTCTTGGAATCCCGCCGCACGGGAATCTCCGGGGAAATTCCGGTGGAAAGGGTTTCCCAACGTCCCTTGGAACACTTTGGCCTTGAACCTTTTCCATCACGATATAACTGTATACATGCATATACATTTATACTTGCAAATATGCCTATAACCACGGACATTTTACTCACATATACAAGGCCATCCTTTCTCTTTAACAGCTTGTGCCCGTGTCAACGAGAAGGTGAAATTATGGAAAAAAATCCATGTAATTTAATATTATTAATAACATCCACATTTTAATATTATTACAGTCGACTCTCCCTATACCGGCCCTCCCTCTAAGGGCACTTACTCTATAACAGAAGTTCTGAATCCCACCAACAGCTTTACTATGTAAAGTGCGCTTTCTATAAGATCACTCGCCATAACAGCAGTTACTCTATAACAGCAGGGTATTTGCTTCCCTCGGTGACATTTCTCTCACTATAACAACACTTTCTCCCTATAAAAGCATTAGCGCCTAAGTCAGGTTATCCCTTCAACGTTAACTTTTTCTCTATAACAGCACCGGAACTCTATACCAGCACAATTTTATTCTTTTCTCACTAAAATGTAAATATTTACACCCAATTTTGTAAATATTGTTAGAATTTGGAAAATTATCAAAGTTAAGCCTGAAAATACAGTCAATTCTCTCTATAACGGACCTTCTTATAGTGGTTTTCGCACTTTAACGGTGTTTACAAACCCATCCGAGATCATTTCAATGCTAAAATCTTCCTCCATAACGGTTATTTTATAACGGTTTTTTCGTTATACCGGGGAAGCTCTGAATCCCAGACCAATAAATGTCTTTTGCTATAACGGTTTTAGGCCATGCCCACACATGCTATGACCGGTTTTTTCAAATTTCTGAATCCCCGCCATAAATTCCTTTTTGCTATAATGGCTTTTAGGCCACTCCCTCACACGCTATACCGGTTTTTCGGTAATTTCGAATCCCCCGCCATTAAAACAGTTTTTTAACGGTTTTCCTTATACCGGTTATTCGTTATAACAGTTTTTTTGGCCGCTTTTTGCTAAACCGTTATAGAGAGAATTGACTTTAATCCTAATTAATTAATGCTACATTTTTTTAACTAATTCTCTATACCAGCTGTTCGTTATAAGAGCACTTTTTCTGGTGCAGAGAGGGTGCTCTTATAGAGAGAGTCGACTGTATAGAGAATCTATAGGCAATGTGTTTTTTTGTGTTTCTCGAAATTACCAGGCCTTTATGGTTATTTCCAAAAGGTACAAAATATCCCTTTCATTCCTCTCGATAAACGCCTCACATTTCCTCACATTTTTTTGGGGATGGCATTGCCCCACATTTCCAGAGAAAAACGTGTGTTTCTCTGCATTAAATGTTGAAATGCTTTCTACATAATTTATGAGTCCCTCCCGGATTGCACCACATCGAGGGACAGAATGTCCGTTCTTCCACGGGGAAATGGCCTTCCTCTCCCACGTAATGGTCGGATGGGAGAAAGAGGGAATTATCATAAAAGAGAATGCTACCGGGATAAAAGGAGGGATAGGGCCGTATGTCTTATGTTAGCGGGGTCCTGGGGGAAATCCGGGGGATATTTCTAAGGAATTTGAATAATTTCTGTACAAAGGACCTTTTGGTAACTTGAAAGTCGGGGAATGTCGGGTGGGTTAAAGCTGTGGGAATAATCGTTATCTGTGTGTACTCTGTAGTGGGTAAAGATGGGAAACCAGGCGGGCATTAGAGATGCGTAATTATTGGAGAAAGAGTGCCGAGCTAGGCAAAATTGTTAGATTGTCGGATGTCAATGTTCTTGGGAAGATTTTTCTTCGGAAACAGGAGCTTGAATGTAAGCAGATCGGGCAAGCGCGGGTTAATTTCCTGGACAAAGGACCAGGTAAAACACTGTTCAGATTAAAAAGTAGATGCGTGTGCCAGTGGGAAAATTCCTCTTCATAATTTTAGAATTAATAAAAAACACACGCCATTGACTGTGAATTGTAAGGGGCACTTCGTTAGAACAACTGCTTCAATGAATTTCTGCAGATGAGACAGACAACGTTCAAGTTTATATGGGATGCTATACGTATTTGTAAATTTTACATACTGTGAGAGAATAAAATAGTCAGACTCCTAGGATGAGACTTAGCGAGAGAGCAAAAGGAGACAAGCGAGAGCAAAGACGATAGAGAGACAGAGACAATAGGGCAAACAGAGAAACAGCAGAAAAATACAAAAGGCAAAAGAATACACAATAGGGGAACAGAAAAAGTCAAATAGAAATACAGAAAACAAAAGAGAAAAGGGGAATTATCTATAAAAAATAAAAATCGCCTGCGAAAAAAAACGCAAAAGAGACACAAAAAAATGCAAAAGAAAAAGAGAAAATCAAGGAAAAAGGGAAATAAAAAAAGGAGAAACAAAAGAATGCAAAAGAAAAAGAGAAAATCAAGGAAAAAGGGAAATAAAAAAAGGAGAAAGCAAAAGCGAAAGCAAAAGAAAAGGAGAAAGAAAAAGAGAAAGCAAAAGAAAAGAAGGAAAAAGCGAAAGCAAAAGAGAGAAGACGAGAAAGCAAAAGAAAAAGAGAAAGCAAAAGAAAAGGAGAAAGCAAAAGAGAGAAAAAGAGAAAGCGAAAGCAAAAGAGAAAGCCAAAGAAAAAGAGAAAGTGAAAGCAAAAGAGAAAGCGAAAGAAAAAGAGAAAGCAAAAGAAAACGAGAAAGCAAAACAAAAAGAAACAAAAAAAAGAGTGCAAACGAAAATAGAAAGTCAACGAAAAATGGAAAGCAGAAGGAACAGAAAAGGCAAAAGAAAAATGGAAAGCACACCAGAAAAATAGAAAATAAACCAGAAAAAGAGAAAGCAAACCAGAAAAAGAGATGGAAAAAAAGAACCAGAAAAATCGAAATCACTAGAGCAAAAAACAATTTCTGGAAAGAGAAAAGACAAGAGAAAGCAAAAGAGGACGCAGAAGAGAAAAACAAGGGGCAAAACAGAAAACAAAAGAGGTGGCAAAATAGAAATCAAAAGAGAAATCCCCTAAGCGAAGAGACAGCGTAAGAGCGTAAACAAGCAAGTGGGAAAACAAAAGGGAGAAAGAGAGAGCAAGCAAGGTGTGTGAGAGAGAAAAATAGACAAAGATAACTCAATAGATAAACAGAGAGAGAGAGCAAATAGGAGACTGCGAGATGGAGAATAGAGAGCATACAATAGAACGAGCGAGCGAAAGAGCAAGGAAAACTGAAATGAAGATACTCCAAAAGAGAAATAGTGAGCAAGGACGGAAGAGAAAGAACCTAGAGCAAACAGGGCAAAGTAAAAGTAAGAAAAGCATTGAACTTCCCAATCCTAACCTTCAATTTCCCCCGTTCTCGCCCATAATAATAAAGAAAGGAGATAATAAATCATAAAGAACAAGAGTTTCACCACCAACGCCTGTATTCCGCTAAAAGGGTAAAGAAAAGCATGTGGAATGTCCGTAGCGGAAGGATTTTCTAATTACAACCACGTCAATCAACTCCCATGAATCACAAAGTAGGCTAAGGGCAATATGCATGTATGTCTTCACCTCCAAAAGAAAATGGGGGAAATCAAAGGAAAAATACCAGCCGGAGAGAGAAAGACTTCTTATTATTAACATTTTTTCCTTCCCATGCAAAAACACTCATTCCCTGGAAGTGTTATCCTTTCCCTGGCGGTCAAGGTCAAAACTGACAGAAATGTGGGGGGAAAAATAACTTTCACTTCTCTGGTAGCATGCCATGGGGAAATTCCTGTTGGTGGATGGATTTTGTAAAAGGTGAGAAATGGGGAAGACTTCCCTTTTGTGTGGGAATGAATGGGACCATAATTCAGGGAATTCATTTCCTTTTTCGTGGGAGTGACAGCGTGTTTCTAATTGGGACGAGTATTTTCCCAGGAATAATAATAGCCCCAATGTCACTGGGGGAAAAGGTGGGGCTGAAATATGGTGACTGCGGACAGGAAAAAACGACAAGGAATCTGGGAAAGGGGGATAAATTATTTATTTGACGAGACAAAAATACCTCCAATTAATTTTTGAAATTACTTGTCTCTAAACCGGTTTGTATATAAAAGGTGCGTGAGTAGAATAGGGAGCAAACTGACACTTCTCGTTTGATTATTAAAGGTCAGCAGTGTTTTCTGTTTAAATTGCATTTTAACATTAAGCGTAATGTTAAATGGGGTTAGAAAAGAATTAATTACAAAATATCTAGAAAATATGTGCATTTTGTAATTTATGAACCAAATAAATATATTTAAAAAATATATAGAAAATATGTGAATACTGAAAATATAAACCAAATAATTATATTTAAAAAATATATAGAAAATATGTAATTACATATTGATAATACAAACCAAATAATTATATTTAAAACAACATCTAGAAAATAGGTACATATTGAACATATGAACCAAATAAATATATTTAAAAAATATATAGCAAGTATGTTATTACATATTGAAAATGCAAACCAAATAATTACATATATTAAAAAATAGGTACATATTGAAAATATGAACCAAATAAATATATTTAAAAAATATATAGAAAATATGTAATTACATGTTGACAATATGAACCAAATAGATATATTCAAAAAATATGTAGAAAATATGTAATTACCTACATATTGAAAATATAAACCAAATGAGTATAGTTACAAGATATCAGCTATATTTATATGTATGCATAATTTGTACAAAGAAATTGTCAAACTAATGTTTTAAAAAAATATCAGTCATATACATATAAAATATCAACCAATATACTAAATACATAATTATATGCATATTTAAAAAAGTATCAGCCATATACATGTATACATACATATCATAAAAAATATCGTGCAATATATTGCATAAATACATATATGTATATTTTTTTTAAATACCACCCAAAAATATTAAAAACATTTCGACCAAATATATCAACAAATCTTAACCAAATATTAGAATTAAAAAAAAACAAATATAATTTATAAAAATGGCAACAAATATACTAAAAATAGTATTTCAATCTCACAAACTACTCAACTATTATCGATAAAATCTCGCGCAGTTTACAAAAACGATAAAATGTCATGCCGAACTCATTTTTTAAAAATGACAACTATTAATAATGTCCAGCAGTGTCTAGAATGTACATTGAACGGTAATTGAACAAATTGATGTGAATTATCTTTTTAATTCAACTTTTCCCGCGGGGAATTATTGACGTACAAATGAATTTGTACATCAGCAAGTAAAAAGCATTGATTTAATTATTTGATAGTGTATTTTTTAATTTAGCTAATAGTCGCAGAATTGGAACAAGAATCTCTTATTCATTTTCGTTTAAATTAATCTACAAAAAATCTTGCATGGCGTGAAACATGAAATGGCTGCTTAATTCCATATCAAGCAGCTGTTGCTCTCTGTCGTCACCGAAAGAAAACTCCTTTTTATCTCGGCCACACACAGTTTAATATAATACAACGTCCTGGCTGGATATTGCACTTTCTCCCTTTTAGTTCTCACTTTCTCCAAGAACTTTCTCCACAATTTTCTCCCTAAAATTCATCAAAACTCCTGCCTTTACCTGCCTTTCATTGTTGTCCTTTTGAACATTTGTATACGAATGTGATGGAAAAATATTTTATTAGCATCACTTTTTCAAACGAAATGCAAAAAAATGCAAATATATATTGCCAAAAAAATTAATTATGGCATTTTAAGGACTGAATTAACTGTCGAAACATTAATTTTATTTTTGAAAAAAATTACTTCCGGATAAACTTTATAAAAGGTTATAAAATTATAAAAGGTTTTAGTGAAGAATTCTGTGACCTATTTCATGAAATGTAAATGGAGAAAGTCTGGAATTATTGTTGTTGATGAGAACATGAATGAAATTGACAATGGAAATCATTAAACACGAGAGTAATTCTTGAAAATGAGCCAGTATTTTGTAATACAGGCTACAATGCACGTGTAAATCTAACAGAAAAAGCTTTGTTGTGATTCAAAGCCCAGTAAGGATACAATTGCGACTAAAATTCAGAGGATTTTGCCCTTTAATCATGACAATTAATTTCCTTGCGATTTTTTTTAACCGCCTGTGAATGTCTACAAATTTTCCAACAATCCTACACATCCAATTCGTCTAAACAAGTTCACAAAAGATGACGTTGCAAAAATTGTACGAATATCGCCATATTCAGCTTTGATTTCGCAGAAAATCCATGATTATATTCGTTTAATTGGAGGATGTTTTGTCCGAAATTCGTCTGTATTCCCGTGTATCCATCAGAATCTTCATTCCATTTTGTTGTCATAACAAATAACAAGGACAGCGCGTGCAAATGCGTGTTACGTATTGAGTTGGATACGAGGAAAGCAGGAAATGAATGAAAATGACTTCATCCGTTCCCAGAAATATTTGGGAGATTTTGTTCCAGAAACAATCGCCCACGTGTTGTTTACAATGCGGGTGGAATGAGGCACGTGGATTTGTTTAGATTTGTAAATACGTACATACATCTACGCACAGAGGCCTATAGGCATTTTTAATCACAAACGACTTCATTTTCAAGGGAAAGCACGCGTTGGAAGAAACAAATCCTGTAGGACGGATTCATACATGGAAAACTCTCGTTATAAGGATTCATTTCTCAAAAATACGTGTTTGTTCAAGAAACCAGAGCAAAATGCATACGCAATATTTACCTACAAAGGAAACAGAAAAGAAATTCAAAGGAAGTAAACATGTGCAGGTTTTTTTTCTGCATATGTGGCATTTGATAAACAGAAATTTGATAAATAAGAGGCTATTTCATACATGACAGATACAAAGGTTTCAAAGGGGAGAGAATGCCTTCATTTTCCCTTTCAATTCTCGTTTCTTTCGATGAAAACCCCGCTTTATTTTATTTCGTTTTATTGTTTTAATTTCTCCGTAAGAATATCTTATTTACTTTTATTCTTATTGCTTTACACGTTTTTACGAAGAATTTTCCGTATATGCTTTGATTTCTTTCATGCTTTAGTTTCATTTTCTCCGAGCTTTCTCTGTTTGCCCATTTCTTTTGATTTTCTCTCAGCTTTCTCATCCCGTTTCTTTTATGTTCTTTGAGCTCTGGCTATATGCCATTGGATTTGCTTTCTCTCAGCTTTCTCTATGTGTCCATTTCTTTTATTTTCTCTAAACGTTTACTTTGTGTTCATTCCTTTTATTTTCTCTGAGCTTTCACTTTAAATCCCTTTTTTTCTCTGAGCTTTCTCCTTGTCAATTAATTATTTATTTATTCCGAATTTTTTCACTTTTGCTGTACTTTTTTGCCTCTAAACTTTCTATTTACCTTATTTTTTTCATTGTATTCAAATGATTTCACTTTCTGCCTCAATATCTCACTAAAACTCACTCTTGACCTTGATTCTAATGGCTTTTACTTTCTTTAATTCTGCTTGTCCACTTTCGTTTATTCCGCATTTTTACTTTTCTTTTATTCCGATTTTTTTTCTTTCTTTTATTCTGCGTGTTTTTACTTTTCTTTTATTCTACTTTTTTCACTTTCTTTCTCATCATCCTGTTTTTCTCTC
This sequence comes from Disparrhopalites patrizii, assembly GCA_034698585.1. Lineage (NCBI taxonomy): Eukaryota > Metazoa > Arthropoda > Collembola > Symphypleona > Sminthuridae > Disparrhopalites > Disparrhopalites patrizii. The sequence goes on along the minus strand of JAQGBT010003191.1, from coordinate 3,330 downwards.
TTTCTCTTTCTTCTACTTGCTCTCAATTCTTATATTTCTGCTTAGTGTTAAGTGCATCTTTTTATTCCCCTTGCCATTCTTCATTTTCACTTTATGTATATAGCTTTCTTTCACGTTTCATTTATTTTTCACCTGCATTTTCTATATTTATCTACCATTTTGTTTCACTGGTTTTTTCTTCTCGTGTTATTTCTTCAACCTTTTGTTAGTGCCCATTCATTTTTTGCTTAAACATGCCTTTTCTACGGATTTTGTAATTAAGTTTTTAATACTTTCTCTGGTATTTATTTTCTTTTATAGTACTTACAAATACTATCACATTTTGTATTTTATAGTACTTACAATATTAGTCTCGCATTTATTTTATTTTATAATACTTACAATTAGTCTATAATTTATAATAGCAATAACAATGTATTAATTTTTTAATTTTTATACCCTTATTTAGTAATGATTTTCTATACTTTCTCTAGCCGTTTTTATTTATTGTTTAGCCATGATTCTCTATACTTTCTCCAGAAATTTCTATTTATCGTTTAGTAATAATTCTCTATATACTTTCTTTAGCTATATTTATTTATTTTTTAGCCATGATTCTCTATACTTTCTCCAGCAATTTCTATTTACCGACTAGTAATAATTCTCTATAGCTTCTTGAGCAATTTTTATTTATTTTTTAACCATGATTCTCTATATTTTCTCTAGCATTATTATTTACTGTTAAGCAATGATTCTCTATACTTTCTCCGGCAATTTTTATTTATTGATTAGCAATGATTCTCTAAACTTTCCCTAGTTAATTATTTTTTCTAACATGCTTGCTCTTTCTTTGATTTTATTTTGCTTGCTCCCATCCTCCGTTTATTCCATTTTCTCCCATTTTTGATTTGCTAAATATTCCTTCCCTTTTTATACCTTCAAAGCCCTGTTGCGTAAAGCCGTCTTCCGCCTATGATTCACCCCAGCCTCAGGCAATCTGTACTCCATCCTCTCGTCCTTGGAGATCTCCCTCTCCAAACATTGTTTAAAATTTCCATGATCAAAATATATATCCCTTCTACCCATATTTGTATTGAAGGTCAGATGCGGAAGAAGGTCAAGACGAACTAATATTAGTCCCCTTTCTTGTGTACTCACAAAACCTTTACACAAGCATTTAATTTCCTCCATTCCCATATTTGAAAATTTATTTAGCCTCATTTTGTTGATACACACCCAGTCCAAATTATTCCCCGGCCTCCATATCATTTTTGTTTGTCCAAAAATATCCCGGAAGTTTAAAGTAGGCCGCCATATTTGGGTATGTTTGTTATCGTAATACTTCTATATATACGGATTTTCACCCCATTTTTCAAGTCTCCCGCCTTTCACGGTAAGGATGAGCTCCCTTGTAAATGCATGTAAAGAGGCAGTAAATCACTCCTTTGGTTGGTGTGGTGAAAGCTCGGGGGATTTATTGCTTTTAAGCGTTTGGCATGAAAGGACTTTCACTTGGGAGAAAATCCCAGCCTCTCCATCCTAATTTTTCCCTTTTTGCCCTCGTCACCTTTAGAGTTTTCGTCTGTAGTGGAATTTTTTCATCGTCCAATCCTTTGTTTTTTTGAAAGTGAATTTATGTATTGAACCAGTTGTCACGTTAATGGAGATTAAGTTCTATTTTTAAGGAAGAAATTTGTATTATTAGGACTTTGACCTTCCTTTTACGCCATGTGAAGTACGGTCTAATTGTGCTCACTTTTTCCCTTGGATAGGAAATGCTGGTGTGACTGGGAAAATCATTTGGAGGAAAGAATTCTACAAATTAAAATTAATCTTCCTCTCCATGTTTTCTTTTGGTATATATGTACATATGCATATATATGCATACATATATGTATGTATATGTAGTTCCAGGAAAATTATCGGGAAGCACTGTATTTTATGCATGTCTTCTCGGTTTTTCCTGGCGAGGAAGTGGATGAAGTTGTGTTAGTTGTGGGAATCACTTAAAATAATTTGCTACACGTGTTATAGATATATCAGGATATAATCCTTGGGGGGATGATGTGAATACGTTGCCTGTATTGTTTTGGTGGTTTTTCCTCTTTCGATTTCTTCTCCTTCTTCCTCTTTCTCCCACTTTCTGCTTGATACTTCGTCTGCTCCCAGTTTTTTTTTTCATTTGATGTTTTTCTCCTTTTTTTCTCTGTCCAGCTTTCCTTCGCTTTCTCTTTCGTTCCTTCTCGCCATATGTTGTTGCTCCTTCTCTCAGTTTTTATGATATTTATTCTACTTTGCTTTCTAATCATCTCTACATCGTTCTCTACTTTTCTCTCTTTCTTGGTGTCTGTTCATCTTTCACTCCTCTGGTCTCTAGTTTTCTCTCTGTTCTTATTTCTCACTCTTTCTCTCTCTTTCTTCTCTCTTTATCTCGCTCTTCTTTCTTCTCTCTCCTCGTTCTCTCTTTCTCTCTATTCTCTCCTTCTTTTTCTTTTTTCTCTCTTTCTCTCTCTATTCTTTCTTTCTCCTCTCTTTCTCGATCTATCTCTCTTTTCTCTGTATTTCTCTGTCTTCTCTCTTTCTTCTCTCTGTCTCTCTTCTCTTTCTTTCTTCTCTGTTTCTCTCTCTTTTCTTTCTTTTTATTTCTTCTTTCTTTCACTCACTTCTCTCTCTTTCTCGCTTTTTCTCTTTCTCTCACTTCCCTCCCTTTCTCGCTTTTTCTCTTTCTACAGTCTTTCTCTCACTTCTCTCTCTTTTTCTCTTTCTGCAGTCTTTCTCTCACTTCTCTCTCTTTCTCGCTTTTTCTCTTTCTACTCTTTTTTTCTCTCTTTTCTTTGTCCGTCTTTTCTCTTTATCTCCCGTTTCTGGTCATTCTTCCTCTTCCTTTTTTGTTTTTTTCCCGTTTGTTCTGATCCACTTCCTTTCTTTTACATTTCTATTCTCTCTCTGCTCCATTGTGTCTCGCTTTCCCCCCTCTCTCTCTGATTTCATCTTGTACTGCCTCTGTCTTCCTCTGTATTTATTAATGTTGTGTTATATTTATTAAATATAATAGGCGGCTAAGTACACGCAAGAACGAATTTTTGCTATTAACAATAATATTGATAACTATAATTAAGTACGTAAAATTATGACGTACTTCAGCGGTGACGAACTTTTTCAACTGGAGTTCATAATTCACTTTTACAAGCAACCAATGGTCACGAGAAAAAAATTAAATAATAATTTTGTAATATAGCGTAAACAACATTATTGAAAGTTAGCTGTATTCATAGCGGGAGCATTGAGCCGACGAATGAAAATACTTTTAGAGCCAAGTATTGAATAGAAAGTATTAGCAGTTTAATATAT